>CABFOV010003080.1:0-38318 GCA_902141375.1 Timema poppense
TGGCAAATTATGATATAAGGTGTCATAGTGAGCTGCTGACTACCACAGTAAAGTATGATAATATGTGTCATAGTGAACTGCTCACTACCACAGTAAAGTATGATAATATATGTCATAGTGAATTGCTGACTACTATGGCAAATTATGATAATAGGTGTCATAGTGAGTTGCTGACTACCATAGCAAAGTATGATAATAGGTGTCTTAGTGAGCTGTTGACTACCATAGCAAAGTATGATAAAAGGTGTCTTAGTGGCCTGCGGATTACTATAGCAAATTATAATAATAGGTGCAATAATGATAATAGTAATAATTGTGAATCTTCTAACTACCGTAATCTAAGATGATATCAGCTTCCATTCCGACCTGCAGACTACCGTAGTAAAATACTACAATATTGCCAACAAACAAAATTATTATTTATTCTGCCTTCTGATGTGTGCTCATTTCTCTAGAATGGTCTCATTGGTAATCAGATGTGCTGGATTAATATGAATACATTAAGAATATGACCCACCTCCCACTCCACTAGTATCGCTGTTGTCGGCAGGAATGGTGTCACTTACGGACTTTGGCGAAATGAGGCAGCTCTCGTGTGTGTCTGGGGTGCTCGGTGGTGGTTCAACAATCCCAGACAGATCATGGTCTTGAGAGCGTCCCGACAGCTCTAGCACAGTCACGCTCAGCTGGTCCCTGCTGGGCCCTGGACACATATCACTCTTTACCAGGAATGACATAGTAAGGCCTCTCATGTCATTGGTCATACGAAATACACAGGAACCTCCATGTACGCGTGGTTTGGGGGGGATCCAGTGTCACTGAAAGCTAGCCATAAAGTTATGGTGATGGATTCAGTGTATCAAAACCAGAGCCACCCTTAAGGGTGCTGCTGCTCCTGGCCCCCCAATTTTAAAGGCCCCGTGTTTGCTTAAGTGACATAAGGGAAAAATACTAGTTGGGTTGGGAAATCTTTAACTGCGCGCTCGTATAGTATGCTCCTTGTATATGTGATCTAGCAAATATGGTCATAGTGTAGAAACAAATAAAATACACAATCATGTGGTTCGATTTATTGAACTAGTGGAGTGAACTCTCAGTTTTAACTCCGCCGATTTGCATTTGCCGGTCTATTTGTGGTGGATATGTCTCACTATAACTTTTGAACACATTAACCGATTTAATTCAAATTTGGCACAGTTGTTATTTGTACCTTTATACAGATCAAGTAAGTTTGGTAGAAATCAACCCTCATTTGTATAAGAACGCGGCTTTTAGCATTAATTAATCATGTATTTATCTTTCAGGGCATTGAAAATTGGTATATTTAATGCAACTACTGTAATAAGATTAAACTAAAATTAGATTTTATAATTTATTTGGGGGAAAGATGGGGAGTCAGGTAACTGGGGGATCCCCAAATGAAGTTTTCCAATGCCCCGACCTCTGTTGTGGGCGTCCGTGATCAAAATGCAAGGGTCCTTTCGATTTTATCATGGCGGACAGCCATCTGTCACGGGCTAGTTTGATCATTCCTTTCCCCAACACCTGGAACAGCTGGTTCTAGTTTTGGTGGCTAGATGGTCCGATCATCTCCACGAGGTCTTCGTGAGAAACTTATATTGGACGTTAGGTCTTCATGCTGGTTATCCCTACGGCTAAGGGCAGGACTGTATTTGCTGTTCTGGTCACTACCTAACACGTGGCTTCATGACATACCACATGATTTATCTAGAAGTTTGAGATGTTTGTTGACGGAATACATCAATTAATTTATATATTTGACTTATGGTCAAGATCATTCAGATTTCACAAATATTTCATGGATTTAGAAATTATATAAAATATGTTCATACTTCTTTAAGGAAAAAAGTAAATATTATATCCTAGTTCCTGCAATTCTAATGGTATTAATATAAGAGTGTGGGTAAAAATTAAAATATTTTCCTCTAATAAACTGTGAGATAGATTAATTTTAGCCACGGTTGAAGTGGTGTTAAGTGGCAGCTAGCAGAAGATTTTAATTGCAAACATTGGTTGAAAGTCACTGATGTTAACCTATGAGGAAATTTATTAATTTCTTAATAATTATTAAAACTATTTTACCACTCAAAAGTGTTAATAAATGCTTCTAATAATACTTCACCAAGGACTACAGTATAATTGGGTTTTTCGTAACTAATTGAAATAATAAAATATATTAATAAAACTATTGTTCTTTTTTGTTTATCGCTTGTGGCGACAATATA
Source organism: Timema poppense (assembly GCA_902141375.1). NCBI lineage: Eukaryota > Metazoa > Arthropoda > Insecta > Phasmatodea > Timematidae > Timema > Timema poppense. The sequence continues at coordinate 2,247 of CABFOV010003080.1, forward strand.
TATTATAGTGCATGAAATAATAAATTAATAAGTATCACGTTTACACTTGTATATTCTTATAACTGGCGCCCAAAATAAATAGATGTGTTTTATATAACTTAGAAAGTTCCGTACAAAATATTAGTTTCAAAATAAACTGTTTTTATTTTGTAAACATATGGGTCTGAACACAAATTAAGATGGTTTGTATGACGTCACTAACGGCCTTTTTTTTAGTCTGGTTCACCATCTTAATTTGTAAAGAGAACGCAGCCTTTTAGAAGCTCTTATTTGTAAAGTATTTTTAAGTGAAACATAGATTTCGCCTACACAAAAATGAAACATCAAAACGGTTATTTTCATAAATTCGTGTTTCAATAATGTAAACACGGTTTATATAAAAACGAAATTAAAAACAAATTGTTTATTATGAAAGTTTTGACAGCCAAAAAAACATATGTTCTTTCAGATCATATGGTTTGGCGGATGGATACATTAGATTAGATATGGTATTTATGGTAGTTATGGTAAGCTGTTACCCTCTCCACTCCAAACGGGGATTGACTATATGCTACAGTCCGTTCTACTCTTAAATTGTAGTACAGGCTCTTATGGACACTTACCATCTCGTTCTCATTCATTTGCGCTGTTGTCCTTTTTCTAACAAGCAAGGATGCTATTTTATAGTTTAAAAAGTAGCTTCTTTATTTATAAGCGATAAGCATACATTCATTGATGCATCTAGTGAAAGCAATATAAAATAAACAAATTACATGACTTTTTTTTTACCAAATATGAAAAGTAACATAGAGTCTAAGTATCACGAGTTTCAAGAAAGTCATAGGTCTCGTTCCAATTGTGTTGGAAATCCCCCCAAAAAAACACATGATTATGATACCCCTTGAAATATTTAAAGTAGCCCATGGAAGCGTGATAATGTAAGTTTACATGTGTATATTAGGTTAAGTAAATTTGTTATAATAGTTCAAATTTATTTTTGAAAAACTACAGTTTAATAGCACCTCCTAGTTATGTGTGGAGGCGTTTTTATACAGAGTCGATTTTCGCATTGAGTGGTCTTGAAGAACACACCACTTTCAAACAGTTGTGTCGTTTGAATTGAAAGGTAATGTCATTTCAGCACATTGTGATGAAAATTGATAATATTGAATGCACATAAAACGTTTAGTCAATTTTGCATTCATATGGAAAACAATATTCTTCTTCGTGTGTATGTTTCAATAGGCAAAACAATTCTCTGAAGTTGGTTTTATCGAGTCTTTTTTTTTATATTTCTAGGCAAATATCTCTAAGAAGCTCTCCTCATCCTTAATATATATTTTGGATTTAAATTTGTTTTAAGTTTCTGATAACCAAAATATAGGGGCCAGATGTATCACTACGTGTAAATATAAATACAACCATACTGAGCTTAGCACCAATGAATCTCCCTCCTGGTAACATTCGAAAATGTGAACTAATTTCCTCTTGGAAAGGAAAAACAAAATTGTTTGAAACTTAATAAGTCTGTCTACCAGTTGTGAGTCATTAAGTGTTATGTTTCAGTCATTATTTTAGTACAGCCTACATGGTGATTTGATCGTAAGAAAGTAAAACAAAGGCGATAAAAGACATCAATTTATAATCAATATAATATTAACGTATGGATTACTTAGGTAATTGTTCAATAAAGTGCAGGCACATTCTCATTTGGAGAAAAAAATTGTTTTAAACTGGCTTGTGAATACCATCTTCAGTTCTAGATACCAACTCCAACCTTTTAAAATCACAAGTGATTTTGTGCGGTGTTTATTTAAAGTGGTTTTAATATAATAATAGAAAACACAATAATACACAATTATTATTGACATAGCCTAAACCAAACTTCAAATGTATTTCTATAAAGTTAAATGGAATATGAATGATAGGATGAAGGTCCAACATATAAATAAATATTGAATGTACGACTTGTTTTAAGGAAATTTGTTTGATAAAGAAAATATGATAGCATCATAACTCACTGGGTCTTATGATGCAAGGAATGTTTGAAGGTGGTTCCATCAACCTGTGTCTCTCCTCCTCATCAACCTGCATGATAGCTCTCCTCAAGACGCCTCCTTGGAGCTTTCACCCTGTAACGAGGAGAAGGAACCACAAAGTAATAAACAATGACAGCCTAGCACTACATTGTACCTTAACCAACAATATAGTCCTATAGCCTTTCCCATAATAGCTTAGTTTGGTTTGTGTAAAAGTATCTCATAGTATTGTGATAAAAACTTACTTCCCTCCGATTTTACAATACTTGTGAAATGTTAGCTGACTTAACCCAATTTGATGATCAATTCACTAACAATGCACTGACGCTCAATTTTACCTCCCCATCAACTTTGCCAAGCTGGTAATTGAGCAGTTATTAAGTTAGCACCAGTTTTATCAACAAAAACGACGTATAAAAAATGAAACAAAATTACTGACTGAAAACAAATTAAGTGTTTCGGAATAGGAAAAGCTATAATCCTCTATATTGACTCAGTAGCCTGAATAAGTATAGCATTCTCTTAGCTGGAGTCAAATAGTGTACAAAGAAGAAAGATGAAACTAGGCCTATACCTTTATTTTATTACGAATGGGGTGGTAACAACTATTTTTCTGTCAGTATGGATAACATTTTACCTTATTATTAGTGTTTTATTTTTTGTATTAATGTATTAATGTAATTAATGCACGAAGTATATTGGGGGGTGAGCGGGGGTGAAACAGTGTTTTTCCCAACTCTAAGCATTTTGAAATAAAAAAAAATCCCAAGTAGCAAAGGAGAGTATAAGAGAAGGGCAATGTTGAGAACGGGGTGAAGGGGAGGGGGCTTCCAAAATTTAATTTAATTTTGTGGTGATGATCAAACCTTGAACCGAGCTTTTAGGCAACTTTATTTTTAAATTTATTTCGACAAGACATCTTGTGAATGTGAGGAATGCCAGGCCTCCACCGTGGTTCGGATTCCACGTTAAACTGTAGGTCCTTCATTTCATCTCACAATCACCCTACCATTACACATTAGCGTAAGTGCGTATAACCCGAACGGGTAGTAAGACGCGGTGCTAATAATAATAATAATAATAATAATAATAATAGTTAACTACACCAGTGGGATAGGTGAAATTTAGAGGAAATGTACTCTTATTAACTTGGAGGGATATTAGGAAAAACTACCCCTGGCCAGAATTAAAACCCTTACTTCACCTTCACCAACAAACCAAACCAAAGAGCGTGACATTAAACCCGCATGTCCACTAATGTTTGTTTTAATCATTATAAATTGCTTATAATAATGATTATATGTGACTAATATGTAGTAAAATAGAATCAACAAGCCCGAGGTTGGGGGATTATTTTATATTATTCTAGCAGCATTACAAGGCTGCCACAGTAAACAAGTCAGCAAGAATCTCTCAGAATGGAATAGCCAAAAGGAACATAAGCAGTAACTAGGTCGTTTTGAGCACTTTAACAACTTACATTTCTATTAGAGTTACGCATCTTCCTATAATCATTAAAAGTCCTTGAAAAAGTAAATATAAAGCTAGAACCTCTATATTGTGACCTCGTCCCAAACACGCTGCGAGCCCCAGGTTGGAAACCACTGCTTTATTATAACACAGTTGGAAGCAATATTTAACTAGTTAAGCTCCCTGAGATGTAGAGCTCACTCGTCACTTTATCAAAAAGTTAGCAATTTGACCATGTTTAGTCAAAAACATTGTCAACTGTAAAATAAAGTAATAAAAAATTGTACTTATCGATATTTCAACAGTATTTTGACACCTGTCTACCAATGCTCTGCTTCATAACCTCATGTAAGTTGCCATAAAATGTTTAACACTGGTACTTGTATAAACTAGTCAAAATATTTTGTAATTTAGCGCGTGAGGGTGAAGGGGCTTCCCCTGACATTTTCTAAAAATAGCATATAGCAAATTCTAAATCAGCACGCTAAACAACATGGTTATACGAAATGTCATACAAATAGAACACTAATTAACGGATTTAAAAATGTATTTCAAATATGAAAATGTTAAAGGGTGAAAAATTAACTTATTTTTTGTTTAATTTAGTCTAATCCCATTAAAAATTATAAGAGTTGTAACAATGTAACAAAGCCTTATTACTCATCTTTATTCATTGTTGCTTTGAGCCTATTTAAATTGCTTTTATGAAATCCTATTTAAATTAACAATGAAATAAGATACATCAGTTCAATTCAAACTAGTATGAATACTTGCTAGAAAATATAGTGTGTATTTCAGAAGTCAAACATTAACACAGCATTGCTGGCTGAGTGATCTTCATTAACTAAGATTTCAACAATCTACTAAACAATAAATCTCCTTTAAATGTTTGATGATTTTTGAAGTTAGAATTTTTTTTAGAGTAGGTATTAACACTTGGGAATTTTTAAATTTGTCTGTACAAGTCTGTGGTTAAGGACTTTCATAATAGAAAGTAATGGGGTACAGAATAAGCTTAGAATTTCCCAATTCCATAACTCAAACCTCATAAAATTCCTAATTTAAAGCTTTTAACCAACATTAGAGGGGTGATCCCTCCCCCTGGCGTGACGCCCCTGGTCAAAAGTTACATCTGAATATCCCATTATAATTATTAATAAATGAAAATGGATCTAATAACTTGTTTCTAGTTGTGAGACACGTCCATTCATAAGAAAATTGGAGTATAGTTTGTTTGGTTAGAATGTGTTACGCTGAAGTTCATCGTTAAGAATAGATTTTCATATTTAATTAATTAAAATAATATTTGAGTAATATTTATGTGAGCCTGAATCCCGGACAACCATTACGTAAATGGAAATTAATACGAGGTGGGGCAGAAAGTTTTGACACATTTAATAACACTATATCTTTACAATTTTAAATAATAAATGCTTCAAATTAAATAAAAATAACAAAAAAAGATTGACAATCTTCTACATAACCTTGATTTATTTATTTCTTAGAACAATATCCTTAAGATGTCCACCATTATATGCAATACATGTTTGTATGTGCTTCTCGAATCTTGACATGACTTTGTGCAATGTCTCTTTTTTGGATTGCTTCAATTACACAACAATTAATTCTTTAAGTTTCTGAATTGTTCTTGGGTGAGTCACTTAAACATGACACTTTAACACGCCCTACAAGAAAAAGTCCGGATTTGTTAAGTCTGGTGAGCGTGGTGGCCAGGCGATGTCTCCAAATCGTAAAAAGAGGTGCCGAAGCAACCTCATGTGAGGTACCTTCATTGATGTTTGATCTTCTGACCCCAGAACTGCACCGTAAGGGGATGGATATCAACAGCGTGTGGTTCCAGCAAGACAGGGAAACTACCCACACACCCCGAACATCAATGGCGGCGCTTCGCAAAATACTTTATGGGCATCTCGTTTCACTATTTGGGGACATCACCTGGCCATTACGCTAAGGACTTTTTTTTTCTTTTGTGGGACATGTTAAATATCCATGTTTGCGCGACTCAGCCAAAAATAATTCAGGAATTTAAAAAATAATTGGGTTGGAAGTTGAAGCAATTCAACCAGAAACATTACACAAAATCATGTCAAGATTCGAGGAGCACATACAACAATATATTGCACATAATGGAGGCCATCTTAAGAACATTAAAAAAAATTAATAATTCAAGGCTATGTATAAAAATGGTCAATATTTTTATGTTATTTGAAGTTTAATTTAAATCATTTAGTATTTAAAATAGGGAAGATATAGTGTTGTTAAATGTATCAACAATTTCTGCTCCACCTGTATTAAGGCGTTGAAATTTCCATCTGTGTGGTATCTGAATATTAATTGTGTATGCAGGTTTTATTTGCAAGGGAAACTATAAAAGAGTTTAATTTGATGCTATTTTACCAAATATGGTTAACACGTAAACCTTGCGTAGCTTAATAAGTGCGTTTGTTGAGCTGTTGAAGAAATTACCTAAATTATAGGCGCTTTGGATAGTCTCTTTAAAAGTTACAGCTAAAATGGACCACAGTTTTTATGAATATATCGTTTATAATAACGTATTTGTATTGTTATTCAATGGCCCAAAGGAGAAGTTCTATATAAAAAATTATGTTATGGCCTAATTTACTCTCAAAATTACTTTACTAAATATACATATTGTATTTTATATAGGCCTACATCAAAATCTGAAGCCCTAGATCATAGACATACAATAAAGGTGATAGTTTTTGTTTTAAAAGTAAAATAATATTTAAATATATAATTACGTCTGTGTATTACCTAGATTTATTTTATACATAATCATACTGGTTAATTGTGCAAGTTAACACAACCATTGCGAGTTTACGCGGTTTACCTGTCCTCCCTCATATCCCCTTCCACCCACATATCATTCCTAGAGTCAACCGAGCGGCGGTCATGGACCTCGACAGCTCTAGGCGTACAATATGGAAGTTGGTCTAGTGTTCTACGGGGTGTCCCTGATCACCAAGGGCCTGGATTCACTGACGGGAGCAAATACATCACGTACCGGTACAACTTTGAAAGATGCGCCTAGATCTGAATTCACTAGAAATAATAGGCGCAGTGTGACACAAAATATACTTAATTTTTTTGTTCCCACTAAAATCAAGCACAACCTTTAAATCATGTCACTCAGATAAAATAAAATATCAGCACATTATAGGAATGCTTTAGAATACGCTTGAGTAATTGTGCTCCAATTAATGATAAAGGTATTGAAATAACATAGGTCATGCAAGCACACAATTTGTTTCAATCTATATTCATCTATAGTGGTAACAAACTTGCCTGGGATTGTCGCATTATAGATTCATAAAACGCCGTGACATTTATTCCATTATTATGAAACAAAATAATATCAATTATCTTTACAAATCAAAATTAAATAAAACAAAACACAATAAAATAAAGTGACGAATGTGGAATATTTCTCTAGATATAAAGAGGTTTTGTATTTCACTAAATCAAATGACACCCGTCACTCAATACGGCGTGTGAGTAAATATTTATAACATAATTATTTCAAGGTTTCTGTAAAGGTTGTAATTAGTGCAAAGAATGCTTTAAACTAATACTAAGGCTAAGTACTTTATCATTATTTTTTTCTTTGTTTTAAAATCACCCAGAAATGTGTCAACTTTAATTTAATTGCTAGTTATAAGAAAAATGTGAAGTATTATTTATATTTTCTGCCATTTTCCTTTGATATTTTATAAAGTAGCACTAACTTTGTAAGTAAACTATTCACATGAATTAGTAAAAAAACAATAAGCCCAAGTGGTGACGCTATGGTGACGTCATGATTATTCTTGCCTTTAAACAACTGAATTAAATAAAAATTCGCATCTTAGAGGTCATCTTGGGCGTAAATTTAAGCCATTTATATACTTGCACTGGAGCATATTTGCACCTTTAAGAGGAACCAGGCCCAAAACTGAAGTCAGGATGTGACTTATGTACAAAGTTTGGAATTTAAAATTAATTTATTCATGTGTGTTTTTTTTTAACTCTTATTAATTTGCATTATTTATAATTATACTTTTATTTGCCCAAATCCAGGTGTGGTAGTATGAGAGTTAAAGTTTCTAGTTCAAGATCCAATGATCTAGGAGAAAGGAAATCAAACAAGCCATAGACATTATCTTATATCAGAAAGTGAATAAGCCCTACTTTTTTTCAATCATATTTTGTGGAAAAATATGTCATTTTTGTGAGAGTAGGCCTAGGGGGTGGACGTAAATTCCGTCCCAAAGATTTTACTAACCCAGGATCCTGTGTATATTCCGTCTCGTCACTAGCAAAAGTGGTGCAAATTCTGTCCAGTTTCAAATTAATTTTAAAAAGTATTTAAATTTTTTTAAAGTTTTTTGTTCATTCTTCCCTACCGTAACCAGCTGATGGAAATAATTGCTTTTTAGCGGAAATGTAAATAAATATTAACTTTAAGGAAGACTTTTCACTGATTAATTATAAAGGAAATAATGTTCTTGGATTTTAGACCTAAAGGAACATTAGGGTGATGGTTCTTGGTCTTGTGCTGTATGTATGTCTCGCTATAACATTTAAATGTTGCTCAAAAGTTTCACAAAAGTGGTTACGTTACATGGACTGCCCAATGATTCATACGTTTCTTTAGTACTTTTCGTGGTGCAAGTAAATCTACAGTAACGCATGTCATTGCTTTTACACGTCTTATGAATAAGTGATTTTTGAGGTACAACTTGTTCCAGAAATAATCTATATTGATTTCAAAAAATCAATACACATTGCAGTACAGTCAATGTGGACGGCATCTCCGTTTATACCTTGGCCAAAGCTGGTATCGTAATATAGATTTACTGGGGTTGGGTAAAGAGTATAGTGGGCTAGACCTGAGGTAAGGAATTTTAAAAAAGAATCCATGAGCTTATTTTTCTACCTACAAACTATGTTCGTAGCTGGTTTTTTTTATTACATGGTTATTATACCTTCTGGTGACGAACGAATTACAGAATTCTGTGATTACGTTTTTGAAACAATATTTCTCCAAATTCGATGTTCCCTTCAAATATTTGGGGCTGATTATTACATCTTCTACGAAATGCGCAACAAGTTATTATGAATCGTTTCACTCAAAACTGAATAAGTTCGTGTGAACACCAAACCCCCTAATTTACACGTTTGTGAAAGTGTTGAAAGACGTGCATACACCCTCAGGAATACCACCACACAAATTAAGCTTTAAAATGAGGAGTGTCATTTTCATTCGAATTATTTTTGGCTGATATTCGATTTCAAACTTTACAACCACTTACACTTTGTATTATATTAGCCTTAGAATAATTCGAAAGAGTAAGGTTGATTATTGTGTAGCAAGAGGGACTATTTATTGAAAATGAACCTAATGGAAATTAAGACCTGTATAGAGATAGCCTGGAAACATTCAAAACCACAAGGTCGATTTTTCTCACCGCTTTGGCAAGGCAAGGGAGTGGTAAGAGAATGAATCGGCCAGCTCACATCAAGTCAGCTACTGTTTTCATTCAAATGATTTTGAAAGAATCGAATAGATCGATTATTCAGAATAATCGAATGACTATTCTATTCATTTGATTGTGCCCATCACCACGCCAAAATCCGCTGTCTGCAGCTTCCTGACAATGCGAGGCCCCACTCATATGTTCAAATGCAAGCTCTTATCGAATCTTTTGGTTGGTAGCAATTGGATCACCTCCCCTACAGCTCTGGCCTTGTACCTAGTGACTACCATCTTTTTCCGCATCTAAAAAGGCTCTTTGACAGCAAGTATTTCCACACCGATGACGGAGTGAAAACAACGGTTCAGGAATAGCTTTCCTCGCTGGTGGCAGACTTCTATGATGAGGATCTACAAAAACTTATCTTACGATAAGACAAATAGAAACTATGTTGAAAAGCAGCTGAAGGTATGTAGAATTGGATTTTTAAAAACTAAAAATATTTAGTAGTATTTTATTGCAAAAGATCCTTACTTTAAAAAAAAACACTCCTCCTACTTCAAGCATAGTTTAAAATTTAAAAAGTAGTGTACTTCACAACATTTCGTTAATATTTGGCCTTATATTTGCATCGTCGGTGCTTCCAACGGAAATACCTATACATCTATTTTTAAATGTGTCATCGCAAAGTTCTGTAACCGCGTCTTTATCACATACTTATGCGTAGGTCCTTATCAAATGTTCTTCATCCATATATGTATTAGACGGGTATGGACTGGACTGGTATGGAATTGACCCTGTTTCTGTTGACTTTGTGGGCTAAACTATAGCTCACCTTCATCAAAATGACGTATCTCGTAAACTTGGTATGGGGACCGGTGTACCTGCACCACCATGACTCTCATCTTATTTGTCTGCGATGGTTGATGCCCGTGTTGATTTCCAATTCTCCTGTCAGAAGGCTTGAGGCCTAATGTTCGGTGGATTTCGTGGATGCTCTCGGCCGTTTGTCTGAGATATGGAGGGTTTTTTTTCCCTCTAGCCCGGGATTTCTGGGTTCTCTTCGTATCGTTATCTTAGATAATTGTCCTGAATGTCCCTTCCGCAAGAATCACCGTAACTCTTGGGGTGCACCAATTGAACGACTATACGATTCCCTGTGTATCGCTTGTCGATGACATCTATCACTATTCACATCCCAGAAATGCAGCTATTAATATGTCTTACACATACTTGCTAAAATGATACATATTCTTAACAAACAGTTTTTCACTCAACGGGGCATATAAGTGATTCCCTATACTTATTACGCGTAGCAGACATTCTCCCGGAGATCCCATGCTGGGATTATACCTAGCATTAAACACCTCCATAGTGAACAAATCTTGGTCAAAACTGGACCAAAACCTTTTTTTAACAGCGTTGTCTTGGCCGATTTATAATCAACCAATCATGATAGAAAAAAAAATGCATGGCCCATTCGGCCGCCTTCCCTTCCAGGCTTTCATTACACACCTCAATTTGAATGTGCACATTATTACAACACTGAACGGTGCGGTCAATTCTCTGGACGTGCTGAGCAGCTGGTATCTGTCCATTCCTTCTGGTTAAGAGGTGTATCTTGAGCCAGTTTCCTTCTGCTGTACCATTATACCAGTTGGAGGGTCCTCTTGCTACACGCTTTACTGGTGGAAAGAATTAATTGACTGTTGGCTGTATTGTAGCTTGACACTACCGACTTTAGCTAGTATTAATCACCTGGTCTAATCTCTACTGTTCTTCCAATTTAGTGATAATTCTGGTTTAATTGAAGTTTTGTGCTATTTCTAGTTCCTTTTAACTATCTGTTGATATGGTCAATTTGGTCTCCGTGGATTTGTGTTTGGTTTTCATCATTTTAATATATTTGACTAATTTAGTCAATCCCTCCTACCTAATGTTTCTCATTTATTCAAAATTTTAGTGACTTTTTTTATATTAGTGTCGCTTGTTTTCTGGTTTTCCGATATTAATATTTAAAATGCACTCACTCCCTCATCATCAACTTTATTATATGGTTTTCCAGTGCAACTCTCACTTCACTCACAGGGCTCAGATATATCACGTCTTCCTAATACTTCCGATTCATATGACACTGGTTCAATTATCTCTCTACACTCTTTATTATCTTAAAACATAAGGTATTTCTTCCGTAGCATTGGTTACATTGTCTTTGGGTAAAAGCAAAAATTTTAAGTACTATTTTCCTTCATAACGTCAGGTCATCCTTTAATACGTAGTACTAATCCTAAGTTGGGTCTTCTAGGGGTGTATTATTTATAATTTCAATATTATATCTTCTCCGGACTATGTACTAATTAATAATTATTGTTGAGTTGTTTTCTCTTCCCCAAGTAAATCATCAATTTGTGCTCAGGCGGTTGTTTTTTTTTATAAATCCGCGTTACTCCTCTCATGTTAGCCATGTCTAAAAAAAGTTGTCTTGTTTATACGCACCCTATCGTCGGTTATCCGTTACAATAGCTCACGGCTGAATAACAAAGGCTTACTGAGTACAGACTTACCTGCCTTGCATCATGCCACCCGATAGTATTCGTCCTTTGGTGTGATACGTCACGGGTCACTCCCTTGATGGAATCCGATACTGTTCCACAGGTAGCTGAGAATGCTTTGTCACCTGTATACTGAAAATATCTCTTTGGTTGTTCAAAATGCTGAGAATGTCAACAATATAATATAATGTTTACACCCCATTTATGATGTAAGCTAATAGTATTACCTTGATGTAGTTCACTATAGCCCTCTTAAATAAGCTTCACTTTAGTGGAAACAAGCAAGGTACGCTTACTACCTTTAAGGATAAATGAAGTGTACATCAATAAAAGATAAATAACTTGACCCTGCGAGACTCCAGAGAGTAGTTGAATACTCAGGGAAGGAAATTATTGATTATAAAAGTACATCTGTGATTATTGTGATATGTGATAGATCAGAGTCTCCCTGTGCCTGTTAAGATTTGAGTCACCTCTATCAGCTTAGAATAGAATAACACAGAACCAGTTTATATTAGTCACCTTGTTCAGATTAGATTAGAGTCACATTGTATCAGTAATCCATAAATAGTTAATTGGTATTCCTGATTTATAAAATCTATAGATAGATCTTTTATTCCATACTATTTTTCGAAATTGTACGATACCAAACAAAATAGCTGATCCTTATTAAATTGTATACCAAATCTTACATATTTAATAAATGGTCTGCGGTTGACATTCCTGGTATAAATCTAGTTTGTAAAGTAGGTAACATGTTCTTCTCTTTCAAAAATACGTGGAGACTTTTGTGAATACAATTTCAAATATTTTATTTAAAACATAAGTTGATCTTATAGGTCCATATAATGGGATTTCATTTAGTGAGTTTTCTAGCCTTTTGAAAAACTTTCATTTTCTGGGATATTATACTGAGATATGAGATAGTATGACGAAAATAACTATAGGAGAGGTAAACATTTACGAGGGAGATTAAGACTGGCGTACATGAATCAGGTGATGGACGATGTTAACAAAAAAAGGTACAAAGAAGTAAAAGTAAAATAAAAAATTGCCAGGACAGGCAAAAGTGGAGATGTTCGGCGAACCAATCGCAAGATTGATGATCTAATTATACAAAATGATGTAGAGAAATGCAAGATTTTCCAAAAATGTTACTGGTGCATTCCTTATTTTCAATAGGGTGTTTTGTCTGGCTCTGAATTACCTCTTCTGTGCAGTGTATCTTGTATACATATACCAGCAATGCCCACATTTAGATTTTACAACTAAGACAGTCTGGCGTAATGTTTTCATAAAATATTTTAATTAATTGAAGTGCACAAGGATTAAAATTTATTTTTATGTCGTCATCGAGCTCTTGGTATGTACAATGATTTATACGACATGCGAATATATTATTAGAATACTCATCAAAACTAAAAGTTAATACCACTTTTGTTGGGTTTTTGGTCAAGGACTATATTCTCGAAAAATTCTACATCAGATTATTAAATTGAGATGAATTTCAATAGAGCTAAACTATGATAATAGATCAAGCTATTACAAAAAGATTGGTTTGAATGTTTTACCATTTGTGACCTGTGGAATGTTTCTATACACCGTACAGACCAAAGGACATCTTGATCAAGAAAACTTATTCTTTTTTATTACTTCAAGCTGAAGTTCAATCTAAGACACATTTTGTATACATATAGTATATCTCAGTATTCTAATTCAGAAAATATGAACTTTTATACTGATTGTTTTAGAAATTTTCGCAGTTAAACTCATTTTATTGACACACATCGGTGAGAGTAGACGTAGTGAGAATAGCGTACACTCCTTTTGAGCTACGCCAAAGTGTAGCGAAGTGTAAGTACGATAAACAGTTGGAATATGATTTACGGCTGCTTCGTTAATATATATTTTGAAGAGTTGTTTAGCTTGACTGTTAATATTATTACATTTTGATGTATTTATTGGGTCCAGAGTGTGTTCTTTATTTCTGCTACGATACTCAATAAATAAATAATAATATTTAGCACCGCGTCTTACTACCCGTTCGGGTTATACGCTGATACTCAATAAAGATTATTGGAGCTGCATACACACTAATTGCATCAGCTGTAGAATTTGACTTCGGATGAATGTGTTTTGGAATTAGTATTAACTCTCCAGAGGAGTGAACTAAATGTAAGTTTAGTGTATTCACGTCCATCTCATTTTTAATTGTTAAGCTTAGATCTGCCATTATGATACATTATGTGAATGGGCTCTCAATAAATAGTGAAAATATATTAGACAACTTTTAAGATTAACTAGAATAAATGGCGGCAATTTTTTGCTGGTAAAATATAGCACGTGAGCATAATACGTTCTAGGTAGTAGGAATAATTTTGAACTATCATTTATATATTTCGTAAAAATGTGCGATGGTCTATGATGATCCCTCCACGATCTCTATTTTTAAGATTGTTAAGCTAAATCGAATTGAACTACAGTAGCCCCATGGCTTCTTTGGTGCTGACTGACAGCTTTGAAAATTTATCAGACAAAATTATGTATCCCTACGCCGAACCATATGATCTACAAGAACATGTGTTTAGCAGCTGTCACTTCTGCCTTTCAAAATTTGGGTATATACCTAAATGTTGACTGTTAGAAGTCAACTGTGAGCTGTCAGTCAGCACCAAAGAAGCCACAGGGCTACTGTAGAATCAGCTACATGAAGTTTGATTGTGACTTTAAGTTATTTAGAGAAAACAAGTCGATGTTATGTCCGTCTAGAAGTTGTTGAAATAAACGCTTATCTATATTAAGGGATCTAATACCGACGAAAAGTATAGAAAAAACTCTCATTCCTCTTAATACAGGTGTTTCTAAGGTACAGAAAACAAAGTGTCCTTGGTTGGCAGAGTACGTTGTCTGACCACTTAGGAAAAATACTTGATTGAAGGCTAGACGGATTTTATTTAATACATTATTTCTGAATTGTATAGATGCTTTGAAAAACTATTTGTTGTAAGACAAAGTAGATTATCTCCTGTTACACTGGGGGTGATGGATTGCCGGAAGTTTTTAGTGTAATGACCAAGTCTGGTTTACCCTCACAGGTGTTGTTCATTGAATATTGTTCTAAGCTAGCGTAGATTTTCGCATTGTGTGTACAGCCACAGTCTGTGTATTCAGATTTTTTTTAGAACAATCGGCTGTTTTCAGGGCCGTAACTAGAAGCTTGGGGGCCCCAGGGCAAAATATAATAATGCCCCCCNCCCCCGTTTTCCCCTTCCACCTCTAAATCCCACATTCCCGCTTTCTTTTAATAAGTCTTGTTGATGTGTATTGTTAGTTATTGAATGCTTTAGATCCGGTGAAGTTAATTTTGAATTTAATATAAAAACATGCAATATGACTAAGGTAAGCGGTAGCCTTAAGGTAAGATATTTATAAAGTTAAATTGCAAATTTGTTTTAACAATTACACTGGGTCAATGCACGCATACAAAATACAGTAGCCCCATGGCTTCTTTGGTGCTGACTGACAGCTCACAGCTGATTTCTGACAGTCAACATTTAGGTATATACCTAAATTTTGACTGTCAGAAGTGAAAGTTGATAAACACATGTTTTTGCAGATCATATGGTTTGGCGTAGAGATATAAAATTTGTTCTGGTAACTTTTAAAAGCCGTCATCTGTCAGCTGTGAGTTGCCAATCAGCACCAGAGAAGCCATGAGGCTACTGTACATTAGTATTACAATACACTTTGGATTACTAAGATAATATTAATATTAAAAACAGAATTAATATTGTATGTCTTATTCCTCGTATTATGTATTGGCAGGCTTAAAAGCTTATGATCAAAGTGGATAGTCTCGTATGGAGAAAGTTTTAACAGATTGGCAAGGAAAAACTGCGAGATTTAAATATTGAGACAAAATGCGTTTGATTAAAGATTTGGTCTGCTTTAGTTCAAGATATAAAAAAAAATCCTCCTCTTGAAGGTGGTGCATTGTTGCAGTGATGTTCAGTCATGACGTTCCCATCTTGTTGAACAGTTAATCATATATTTGTGGATCTTTATACTTGATCAACATTTAGTTTCTTGTAGGAATGAATTGTTTGATATCATTTCTAGAAAAACCTTAATGATGATTTTAATTAGAAATCTGGATTAATATTATTGATTTTCCTTATTTGTCAACGATATGGTTTGAGTGTCCCCATCATTGTTATTGGTCATTTCTGTGTCCTTGTGCTGATTGGATTGTACACTAAACAATGGTGTTACATTTTTAGGTGAAGTCGAATGGTATCAGAATTAGGTTCAGTAATTGTTTGAATAGTTTATTAAGGACATTTTATAAGAATCAATTGTCACGTTTAATTCTTATAGTATTTGAAACAACGTCTTTGTATACAGTAGTAGTACACATGGTGTTATTTTATTGGTTCTTTTACTTAATTTTTTTTTAAATATAAAGCTTGGTTCGTCAATGGTACATAAAGTCCGTTCACCGTAGGAATTGTTTTCTGAAAGGCCTTTTTTTCCTACCAGAAAGCTATTATATAGTAGGATATTGGTAGGAAAAAAGATCGTCCAGAGAGTAATTCCTACCGTGAATGGAGTATAGATTTAATTCTTGATTAGTTTCATCATTTTTAACGAACCATTATGCATAAGATATTCTCTGATTGATTGTTGATGGTTAAGAATAAGGATGTGAAAACGAATCGATACTTTACGAATATCTTTCTATGTCAAAACTTATTTATTTGATATTTTTGTTTCGATACTTTTACTCGCCTGAGTACTTACACCTTGATATTAGGTTGGGGATAATAAATGTACTTATTTTTAATGTAATATGTCTAAGCCCATAATTTTATATTAAAATTTCCTTCTATTCACTCTAAAACATAATATAGGCCTAATTGATTCCTAAATTACAATTATGTAATTAGGACCTACATTATTACCCGGTAACAGTTTAGATTAGAATCATCGTATGCCACTTTAGATTGGTAGCACTTTTATTAGATTATATTCAGCCTAACATAATTTAAATTAGAGTCTCCCTGTGCCTGTTGGGATTTGAGTCACCTCTATCAGCTTAGAATAGAATAACACAGCACCAGTTTATATTAGAGTCACCTTGTATCCGTTTATATTAGAGTCACGGTGTATCATTTTAGGTTATAGTCACATTGTATCAGTTTATATTAGAGTCACGGTGTATCATTTTAGGTTATAGTCACATTGTATCAGTTTATATTAGAGTCACGGTGTATCATTTTAGGTTATAGTCACATTGTATCAGTTTATATTAGAGTCACGGTGTATCATTTTAGGTTATAGTTACATTGTATCAGTTTATATTTGAGTCACCGTGTACCAGTTTAGATTATATTCACATTGTATCAGTTTATATTCGAGTCATCGTGTATTAGTTTAGATTAGAGTTACAATGTATCAGTTTTTATTAGTCACATTATAGTGTATCAGTTTATATCAGAGTCGCCGTCTACCAGTTTAGATTAGAATCACATTGTATCAGTTTATATTAGAGTCATGGTGTAGCATTTTAAGTTATAGTCCCATTGTATCAGTTTATATTTGAGTCACCGTGTACCAGTTTAGATTATAATCACATTGTATCAGTTTATATTCGAGTCATCGTGTATTAGTTTAGATTAGAGTCACAATGTATCAGTTTTTATTAGTCACATTATAGTGTATCAGTTTATATCAGAGTCACCGTCTACCAGTTTAGATTATAGTCACATTGTATCAGTTTTTATTAAGAGTCACCGTGTACCAGTTTATATTAGAGTCACCTTGTACCAGTTTAGATTAGAGTAACATTGTATCAGTTTAGATTAGAGTCACCGTGTACCAGTTTAGACTATAGTCACATTGTATCAGTTTTTATTAAGAGTCACCGTGTACCAGTTTAGATTAGAGTCACCTTGTACCAGTTTAGATTAGAGTAACATTGTATCAGTTTAGATTAGAGTCACCGTGTACCAGTTTAGACTATAGTCACATTGTATCAGTTTTTATTAAGAGTCACCGTGTACCAGTTTAGATTAGAGTCACCTTGTACCAGTTTAGATTAGAGTAACATTGTATCAGTTTATATTAGAGTCACCGTGTACCAGTTTATATTATAGTCACATTGTATCAGTTTTTATTAAGAGTCACCGTGTACCAGTTTAGATTAGAGTCACCCTGTGTCACTCTCTCGTGCGTTTTATTATGAGCTTTAACGTTACGTGGGGATCAATATAAACTGTTTTCCTTGTAATAGTCACAACAAGATCATCCTTCGATTGACACAAACTAAACAAGTATATGTTCATCTTAAATGTACTGACATGCACTACTCAAGTACATATAGTTTCATCTTTAATATAATTATACATACCACACAAGTGTATTTATAGTTGCATTTTAAATATAATGACATATAATAAACAATGTTTTATATTTTCATCTTAAATATGCTGACACATACTACACAATTTTTTATAGTTTAATCTTTAATTTACTGACACATACTACAAAATTGTAATACATTGGCACATGCTACACAAGGGGATATAGTGTTTTATATTCACTGGACAGACAAATTATATACAAGTTGATATGGTTTCATCTTCCCTGGACAAACACATACACTCTAGCCAAGTTGATTGGGTGTAATCTTCTCTGGACAGACATATAGTAGTGCAAGTTAATATAGTTTCATCTTCACTGGACAAACATATAGGGAACAAGTTGATTTGGTTTCATCTTCTCTGGACAGATATATACAAAGCATTATGGATATAGTCTCAACTTCACTAGACAGACACATACATTTCAAGTGAGTAAATAAACATAAACCCGTATTCATGGCTCTCCTACCCACCATACCTGTGTGTTTTTATTTATAAATACCCTGGAGCCACCCATGAATTCTGCATGTGCTTATCTATAAATACCCTTAATCACTTACGAAACCTGCCTATATTTATTATGGAGCCACCCATGAATTCTGCATGTGCTTATCTATAAATACCCTTAATCACTTACGAAACCTGCCTATACTTATTTAAAAATACGCTATAGCGACCCAAAAACCTGCTTGTATTTATTTTTAATACCTCCTATCCACCCCACCCCCACCTGCTTGTATTTATGTTTAATACCCTCTATCCGCCCACCCAAGCTGCGTGTATTTATTTTGAAAACCTACTAAACACCTACGAAACCTGCTTGTCTTTATTTAAAAAAAAATAGCTCAGATAGACACTCACGAAACCTCCATGTGTTTATTTTTAAAACCCAATATCCACCCACCCCTCCAACGTGTATTTATTTTTAGTACCTATTAACCACCTACGAAACCTGCTTTTCTTTATATATACCCTCCAACCACCCGCGAGACTTGCGTGTCTATTTTTATAAATATCCTCAATCACTTACAAGACCTGACGTGTCTTTATTTAAAACCACCCTCTGACCACCTAATTGGTTTGCGTGTCTTTATTTTTTTTTAACTTTCCAGTCACCCACCAGACTTGTGTGAGATAAGTTTCACATTAATATAACCTAATGTATATACTCACTAGACTCGAACGCGGGATTGTGTGTTCTGTGTGTCGTTACATAAATACAATACCTATACTTAACATAACTGTTGTATTACATCACATTAGTCAAGTCCCAGAACACACGACATTCACATGTGGCGCGCACATTGCGACTGCATCAACGACAAAACAGACACGAGACAGTTCCCACTAGCGCAACGACTCGATAGCGGAGAGAACTACACATCACAGATACCAACCGTTCTGTCACCTCCTCTTTCTTTCGCCATATATTGCTCCCTCGCCAAACGATATTGATAAGTATTTCTGGGCAAGATGTTGCTTTGGGCGAGAACCATGTTTATGACGAGCAATTATATGTTTGTTTATTTTCTCAATGATACATATTCTAGCTGACTACCAGTAACGTAGCCTACCTAGAGAGACAATCCGCTCCCACCCCCCTTACCCTTAGCATAATAACATTATTATTAGCACCGCGTATTACTACCCGTTCGGGTTATACGCACTTACGCTAATGTGTAATGGTAGGGTGATTGTGAGATGAAATGGAGGACCTACAGTTTAACGTGGGATCTGAACCACGGTGGAGGCCTGGCATTCCCCACATTCACAAGATGTCTTGTCAGAGGTGAAGGAAGGGTTTGGCAATCAGATAAATCTGTGCCAGGAACGAGGATTGAGCCCTGGACCCCCAACACAGAAGTCTGACACCTTACCCCTAGACCGCCAGGTCACCATTATAATATAGATCACTGAAGAGGCGTTGAATATTATATAGGCTACATTTTAAGACTTGATATTTAATAGATGTACAGCTACATACATTAAAAGTGCCCCTGAAATGGAGTAGGGGAGAAAAGAGCGGTATGAAGGGTTCAAGCCAGCCCTTTTCCTAACTAAAACTTGAAACTTGTTATTGTTTTAATTACTTTTGCCTTTTTTTTAGCATTTCATCTTACTACCCGTTCATGTTAAACGATTGGTACTCGTTACTCTATTGTGCTAAGGATGAGAAAGATGAATTTGTAGGATGTGTACCCACATTTGCGTGGAGGGAGAGTATAAAACCATTTATGAAACGCCACCCTCAGTACACCCTACCGGGATTCGAAGCACGATCTCCTCTTCATCGGCAGTTCAGCCTATTGCGAGAGTTACGCCTTAAGAACCGGGGTGGGAAACTTTGTCACCAATCGCCAAAAATAGGCTATTGGCCATAAAATATTTGTGGATAGTTTGAGTTTGCCAGCTCTCACAGTAAACTGAATTTTTCCGGTTATAACTTGATATTTCACACATCTACGGTATCATTGGAAACATTCCTCTTTCTGAATGAGTTATTGACGCAACACTGGCATACAATACTCTCCTCCACTCCCTTTATCAACACTTCGTTCCTGCTTTCAGTCAAAAGGGTTGTCAAATTTAGCAGTAGATTGTCTTACATTTTCAATTTGATCAATTTTTTAATCATTTGCATCTGAGGTAGCTGTAGCTGAGTAGTTAAAAGGGCACTGTCTGTAAGTTGAATAAAGTTGTTCAGACAGGTCGTGTCGTTTTAAATGTTTGAGTGAGCAGCCTAATTTCTCAAATTTTAAATGATGTGGGAAATTTTCCTTCTCATTCGCCGCACCTGTGGCTACATTGAAAAATATGTTGCTCACCTCTTCCTTAGACCATGTGGCAACCAAAAAAGAGTTATTTTTTGCTAAAACCAAGGCGCTAGCCAAAGGAGATTTGGGGGGGTTCAATTCCCCCCAACCCCGGCAACACCGTCACGGCATCCCCGAACAAATATTAATATTTCCTTATTTATGGTTAAAACAAAATCAGAAAATATTGTATTTAGTTTGTCACCACCATTCTAATGTTTAGGTACATTTTTAAAAATAGTTTGTGATTGTGTTCATTAGTCAGGCAACAAAGTTGATAAGACTGAGATAACAAATTGACAGAGGAAATAGGAAGTATTAGTGAGTGTGGGGAGAGCTGTGGAAGTGGGTAAGTTTTTGAGATTAGAAAACAAAACCTTTCAAACTGGAAGCTATTCGAATGGTAGTTTTGATAACATGTCACAAATGAGTCGACAAAGAAAGAATGAGAAGTTGAGATAGAATAATAATGTGGAGAAGGGTGGTCTAGTTATGAACTCTCAAGTCTCAACCTCTCGCAGTTTGAGTAAATATAAACAATGGCAGTTTGAGAACAGAGTACCTGGAGATAAGGGCGGGTTGTTGACTTGTTTTTAGTTTTGATAGTTTAGTGTGTAGTGAAGACCAGTGCTAGTTTGTTATTGTGTACGAATAGATTAAATTGATATACTTATTCCGAATGATAAATTTTGTTTTCTAAGTTATGAATTTCAGTGAACGAACGAAACATCTTGTCTACTTTCGATTTTAGTACGAAGAGCCTTTTAGAAAACTCAAAAATGTTTACTGGTGTCAAAATTGATATCATTTAGCTATTTTATCAGGTGAGTGGTATGTTATGGGTATTATAAATTTACATAATTGTGATTGCTGGAGAACACACGACTTGACATATAAATATAATGAAGATTGTTTTAAGTAACTTTTGTAATTGTAAAAAAAAAGAAGGTATCCTCCTATCTTATTCTGATTGTTTACAGGATCATCGGAAGAGCGGGTGGACCACTCAGGGACTCAGGGCACAAACAACCCGGAATTCTTTCCTCTCATCCTCCTGGCGCTTGGTCACCCTTTTCAGTACCTACGTGTCTTAATATATATGAGTCAAATTCTTCAATACATTTGGTCAGTTTGGAAATACCTTTATAGGAAAAGGATACAGTATTAAACTATGTAGGGGGGGGGGGCAGCTTTTTCTAAAAGCACACATCTTTAAACTTACAACTTTATTATTAGGTACATTAAATAATCTAAAATCATCCAGGTCAGGTCATTGACGGCGGAACTCTAGTTTTGTAAGAGTGTGGGAAGCAAATTAACCAAAAAGGTGTTTTGAGGGACCTGCACCCCATCCCCCCGTCATCACAGACTAAAGAGTTCCGGAAGGCCTGCGTTGGCAAACGTTTGACAATTAGATTCTTTTAAGCAATTGGAGGGGTCCTCATCTGGATGGGTTTTTTTAAAACTATACTCCTCTAGAATCTATTTGGAGCAATCTTCTTTAATATATATTATTAAATTCTAACACCCCTAGAAGATATTTAAAATGGTATTTAATTGGTATTTTTAATTTTTAATTCGATGCCTTTAAAAGCTATTTTGAAGTTTGTGTTCAATTTTTTTTAAGCATTCAAAAATAAAAGAGGGGAGTTAAATAAATCTAGAAGGGAGCAAATTTATTCCAAAGGGGGATATTATTTTCAGGGGTAATTTTCCCTCTCTCAATTATACCACACCCTATAGGTACTTTTATTTGAGAAGTGCTCAATGTAAATTTTCTGGTTTGGAGGGAGAAGGTACTATATAAGTTTTAAATGCTAAACAAATGTATAGCATTTAAGCCCTTAATTACCATAAAAATAAACTTCTAGAGGCATTTAATATTCGTAATTTTCCTTTGCCTGTAGCAGGTTGAGGACTGTACCACCCTAGCTCATCCTCAAGGTTTCACCGTATTTAGTGATGAGGTGTCTTTGGATTTGGTGGGATACACAGCCGTCTTAAGGTAAAAGTTGCCCATGGGCAAATGCTGGCTAGGCACCGTCTCCCTCTCCCCCTTTCTCTTTTACCAACATTCATATGCATCCCATACACATTCCATGCCTTCCAGCTTCCGTCCCAGTTATTGCTTTATGCTATTATATAAAATGAAAAAATATTAATAATAAATAAAAAGGTATGTGTTTGATTACCAAAACAATGAAGAATCTCAAATGCTTGAATTCAGGCTAAATTTACTACTTAAAATGATGAAGCAGATCAGGTAATCACAAAAATGTAAATAACTTTTTAAAATAAGTAATAGCTAAAATTTTAGTTAAAATAAATACCCCACTAAGAACAAGGAAGTCTCGTTGATCATTCCACTCATTATCATATGTAGGCTATTGAATCTTATCGATATTTATTTACAAGTTCAATTTCAGCGATTTTACTGCAGACAAATTGTGAATTAAACTGCCAAAACAAAAAGGTATCAAGAATTTCAGCAATTACATTTTTTTAAACATCCCTGAAATTCTCTCTTCATTGATTGCCTTTCATAAGTAGCGCTTCACCTAAATCACCCTTCTCAGAACTGAAAAGGATAGTTCAGAGATTGAATTAGTAGAAAGAAAAACACAGAGGAGTGTGTCTGCATTCGGATAGGTAGCGATTAGGCCTTAGCTTCGAATAGTTTTCAATAAATTTTCAGGTGACTCTTGATCCAGTTTTAGTTATTTGAGGAACACCTGTAAATGGACACTCTCTTCAATGAATTTACTATAGGCTTACACATCGTCGAGATATGCTTCTACAGCTTTCCTGGCAAATTCTCTAATATAATGAAGGGACATCAAAGATGACAATTTATTAAGAAAGCTAAATATTAAGTCTAAATTCTAATAATATAGAGATATTCTGCATGAAAGCTCCCCAACCAGTTTATCAGTGGTAAACAAAAATGTGTTTATCCCGATATCTTCTTTGCAGTCGAAAATTTTGTCACTGTCACTATTGACTTCATCACACTGCAGTTTTCTCCTCTTGACTCTTTCTTTCGTGTTAATACTCTACAAAACCAGATTTTTTTCCCCCTTCACATTTATAGTAGTAGAATATATCTCGGAGCCATTCTACATAACTTCTTAATGAACTATGCATCAGGAGTACGTCATTCAAAATAGTAGTAAAATTTTGAAGACTCTTGCTCACTTTTTCAAACCATTCGAGAATCCCTGTCCAAAATTTCGTTTATATTACGGTCTCCAACTAAACAAATTTAGCACACAAACCTTCAGCCTCAGCTCATGTTTCCAGCTTTTCAACATGCAGCTGAAAGAGAAGCTATGTAGGATGCCATCAGTGCTCTGTATGCACCATGTTTTGAAGACAGCCGTGTTGTTGACAAAGACTGTGGCAGCAGTTTTATGTCAGCATTACATGTTTTGATTTCACCTTGGAGAATTTCTCATCAGCCGGTAAACTCACTGAAGAAAACTTACACCTTCTGCAGGAACACAAAATAAGCAGTCGTTTTTAAACAACAAGCAGCAGCTGATGCTCCTACTAGATTCAAATAAGGGGCTGCGGATGGAACGAAAAATGCCAGGGGATGGTGAGATTTGAGTTTGTCTTGTAGTCTACCATAAGCACCCGACATGTTAGGAGCGTTGTCGTACGTTTGTCCTCTATAGTCTTTAATGTCAATTTTATAAACTGAAAGAACTTCCAGTACAGTTATTTCTAAATTGTGAGCACTGTGGCAAGTTTGGATTATAAATTTGACAAATATTTCAAGAGGGTTGCCACTCTCAGAAATCATTCGTAAAATGAATGCAAGTTGATCACAGTTAGTATAGTCTACAGAAATCGAATAATATTTATTGGCCTTCAGTTCAGCAACTATTTCACTCTCCATATGTTTTAGCGTTAACTGAATTAATCATTATATATGCTTTTAGACAAGTAACTAACATGGCCTTTTACTAGGTCACCATACGTCAATAATTAAGTTTTTTCAAAGAAATCATACTCGGAAATCAACTTCAGACGTCCCAAAAAGTTGCCATTTTCATTTGAGCCAATTTTTTCATTGGACCCTCGAAAATCTAAGCACCTTTTCTCAAGAAATTTGATAACGCTACGATTCCATGCAAAATCTGTTTTCAGTATACAACACCCTTCAAGTATTGTTCATGAAGCTTAGAATTTACTTTACCGAACACATTTTTTCTCTAGAGACATAAGTTTTCACATTATTACTATGTTCATTTCTTCGCTCATGTTCACCGACACGATTATGATGTTTTCAATCATTGAATCCTGACTAAACATTCCCAAATTTTTGTTTTCGGTTTAAAAAAATCTTAAAAGGAATGCAAAAAAAATTACCTCCACTTTCTGAATATTGTAGCACCTCCTTCTTTATAGATTCAACATTTTTTTAATTTTGTGAAAAACATAGTATTTGTGGCTTAGCTTGAAACTGTCCAATGCATATTCTTAGATTATTTGAAATCCAGTTCATTTTGATTATTTTAGTGGGAATACTCTTAATAATTAAATCAATATTCTTTTTACTAAAGAGGCCATTTAACTGGGTCCGAGAATAAACTCCGGTTAGGCTGCCAGATCCGGGATCGGGAACAGATATAGAAGTTGTCACTGCTGTAGCTGATCATAACGAATTATCCACCTCCTCCTCTAACAAGTTATGGTTTTCTTCTTTGCAGGAAACCGAGAAATTACAGCCCTTAGCTCAAGACTGTCAGTCACATATGTTTTTAGCTAATGGCTCAGAATCCTCAGTGGAATGTTGAGGATGAGCGTTAGTCCATGATTTAAAAAATATGTCCAATTTTGACACTTTATTCAAAACCACAGAAGTTGTTTTTCTTTTGTTTGTTTATTTTACGATGCCATGTGCCACTAAACTTGTTATTCCTCGTAGTAGCTAGTACGATACTAAAAACACCATGAACTACCCTAGTATTAATTCCAATTTCCACGCACCGCACACTTCAAATAAATTATAAATATATAAATTCATGTCACGACAAGTAACACATTTTATCAGCACACGTCAGTTAAACTGAAATAACACATTGACTGAATGAGCAGTGCCGCAGCGCGCGGTGTTTACATACACTACTAGGCAGATGGCAAATGGCAATTCGCAACGATGCCAGTTCCAGACATTCATTTCTCTGTTCTTCCACCGGCCTGGCCTCTCTGCACTCAAGAGTCAGGTTACAGCCGATAAGCTCAGCCTGGCTTGATAGATAAGCAGGTGTTCACTGTAGTAGATATGGGAGGAAAACAAGCAGTCATTTGCTTACCGTGTTATGTTACTAAAGTGTCCTTGTTCAGTAGGACGTGAGCATACCGTCCAGTCACTGCATTAGAGAGCTTTTAAGAAAATGGTGAAATTCGAAAATGCAATTACTCCCACCAAGCGCCCCCCTAATTCAAGTGCCCCTGGGCGATTGCCCCTTATGTTAAGACGATCCTGGTGGAATAAAAAATATCTTTGAATCTAGGGAAAGATTCAACAGTTTTGGTTTTATTTTATACTCTTTTGTTTTGTGTTATATAAATTAAAATATATTGCACGGCATCATACGAATGTAAAATGCAACAATATAATATTATGATTTAAGAGATGCACTGCTCTTTAGTGGGTGTAAATAGACGGTTCAAGTTTTCTCTCAAACTGCACCTGTTACTTTGAGTGCATATGGATAGCATAGTTCAGCAAAGTACCTCTTCGTCTCCATTAGGCCCCCAAACTTGTCTTATTATAATGACTCACAAAAATACTCTGCTGTAGTTAATTTGTCACTTTGTTTATATGGCCAAGGTTTGCTGGGGAATCGCCTTTGTGTCACGCGACACTACAATGAATTGAATCTATCGTCCGATTCCTCGATAATGAACCAATCAATTATTAATTTATCGCACAAAAAAGTGCAGATTAAGATTTTTTTGAAACGCAATTATATCTGCATGAACTTAGAGTAAAGTTCGCTCAGTTTAATTATTTGAAAAACCTAAATGTTATTGTAGGTCTACGATTTTTGGACCCATACGTTATTTCAAATAAACTGTTAGTTGGAGTAAGCAAGCATCTCTATTCCCTTCCATTGGTTAGACTTCTCGAGAGCAACCGAGTTCCATAAAAGTTTTTAAAAATGTTCTTGAATTGTCACTAGACATAGGCCTATACATGCTCCTATCAGTTCCTACACAGATATAGTTTGTAAGACCTAGATTCATTTACCCATAATTAACTAAGAACAAAATACATTATTAAATTAGCCATTCAACCAAGAAGTTAATGGATATGTGCGTGAATATACTAACAGGTATTTTTCAACCCAAATATTGGTTGTCCCATTGGCTAAAATGTTTCCCTCAAATCTTCTCTATAAAAATGATTTACTCATAAGTAGTTATATGATTTCCTTAGAATATAAGCAATAGTACATAAAAGTAACGTATTTTAGCTTTTTAATAGGGCTATTACTTATTACTACAGACATTTTTTAAAACAAATTACAGGTGGATCACGCTGATTTGCATTTATGGAATTGGTGAAGGCATAATGATAGAGTGGGTAGAAATTTAAGTTTGGAAAGCTATGGAGGAAGACAAAGTGGAAAAAATAGAGGGAAAAGCATACATAAGGCTAACAGGAGTTGTATTAAAACGGTAAGTGGGAGGATGGAATGGGTACTATTTGTAATCGTAATGGAAATGGTCATAAATAAAGTGTCAGGTAAACTCAAGGAGGAAAGAATGAAAGCCATGATATTTGATTATGACTTGGTGGTATGGGGGAGAGAAGGAAGATAAAGTATAGGAACAGCTACAGATATGGAATGAAAAAGTGAAAAATAGCGTGGAATGAAGTGTAGCATAATGAAGTGTAGCATGGTGAAGTGTGACATGATGATGATGATGATGATGATGATAAATAAAAGGATAATAAAGCCTAGAAAAACTATAAAGTTGGATGGAGTAGAACTGAGAATTGCACAGAATGTAAAATATATTGGAAACTGTCTATTCCCTCTCATTTTATTTTAAATAAGATGTTGTTGCTACCTGCCCCTACCCAGGGGGTAAATCTTTTAGGAATTCTCATTGGGTTGAGGCTACGTAGTGCAACATAATTTATGAATTCACAAATGGTCGTTTATTTGGAATCTAGATGGATGTTATACACAATTTACAGCATGTGATGTAGTTTTGACAAGTTTATTGGGAGATGTTAGGAAGGGTCACCAGCTACTGTCAGTATCTTATCAGCCTCGACAGTCCACGCTCTGACCTGACGTAAAAGTTCCTTCTCACACGCTCTATAATCCGTATTACGACGACCCGGCTTGGAAAGCCCACACACCCACGGTATTCCTCCAGAATAGCCATCGATTAGGCAGTGGTAGGTAGCAAAGCACTAGGAAATGAACTACTTTCCGACACTCCTCTTAATATGGTGAAAACTCGGGGTATTTATATGCACGAAAAAGGATCTCCCCCTATCTGGCTTTGCCAAAGTTTGTTTGCAAGCTGGTGCATAATGTAATATGACAGCAATAATAAGTTATTGTTTCGTTCGAGATTGCTGATTTGTTAATATGCTGACAGTGACTGGTTTTACTGAGTAATGATTAGTTACGTCATGCTTGAACAACTTTTAGTCATAGCGAAATTTTGCTAAGCTCTGAAATTACACCTTCACCCAATTAAATTTCTGAACAGAATTTTAAGAAACTTTTTATACAAATATGAATTATT
Organism: Timema poppense; assembly: GCA_902141375.1. Lineage (NCBI taxonomy): Eukaryota > Metazoa > Arthropoda > Insecta > Phasmatodea > Timematidae > Timema > Timema poppense. Next base: position 30,799 of record CABFOV010003080.1, read on the forward strand.
TATTCACTCCTACTATGACATGTTCTTACATTTACTCGACTATACTATGTTAAGAAATAGCTGAACTTTCATTTACTAAAATCGGTGGTCATGTTACCATAACAGAATGGCTTGCAGACGGTGTAACTTCTCCTGACACATCACTAAGTTTAAATATACATAACAGTACACTATTAATATGACTATACAAACATGTTACGATTCAACAACGTATACCTGTGTTGTAGGTGAGAATAGCATTGGAATGTACTTGTCTTCTTTGATTTTTAATAAAGTCATTTAGGTCAGTTTAAGATAAAAATCGGTAAAAGTTGTCCTTATCATCAAAAATCACGTGTTCCAACGCAGCAAATCTCAGAGCATTCCAGTGGCTCTTCGCGGATAAGGATCCATGATAAATTGCACATAATTTAAATCTATTGTTCATCATATCGAAATTTTTGACACTCAAAATGCTACCCGAACGCGTAATTGTTCTTGTTATAGAGGTAAGTACTCCTAGACTGCCTTGGCATTCAAACGTAACTTTTATATCAGATTTCACAGCATACGAGTACACAGCAATAAACTTTTTATTTTCTTGAATCATAAACACATGCACTTACAACTCTTGTCAATATGACTCACTACCTTGTTATACCCCGTAATAACCAGCCCGTAGATGGTTCATGCACGGACCTAAAGAAAGAAGTAACTTCAACCTCGAGGTTAACTGGAACTTTCCTGGGTCTTCTAGGAAATTGACTTTAGGTGATCTCCCTGGGAAAATTAGTTTGAACCTTTGTTCACAAAAGGTTTCAGTCGACTTATAATAACCACAATAGACCTGAAGGGCACTATGGCCTTGCCCAATTTTTTCATAATTTGAAATGGTCCCTTAAGCTTGGTCTGGAACGTTCTAGCTTGATTTGTTTGTTATGGAAGTGTGGGATAAATGGACCTATTCCCCGACGTGATACTGTGTGAGCCCTACATTTTTATCTCGTGTTATTTATTTCTTAGCACCGCATCATAACACTGGTTCAGGTGTACCACGACAAAAAGAAAACTCAATATTTTAGTGGCACAATAAGATTTTATTCAACTTAAATATAACAGAAGAACAGTTTAAAGCCCGACCAAGGCTAGATACAAACAATATAGTGCATCCATAGCTTAGTCCGCGAGAGAAACTGTTAGCATAGCGAAAATCCTTAATTAATTGTAAAAATTATGGTATTGTACTAAGTATTTCATAAATTGGCTAGTTGGCAACTTACAATCAGTTATAATATACAATACCTTTCTTATAAATTTCCATCAATATTAATGCATAAAAGTGAACTCTAAATCACAGTGAAATAGTTAATGAACAGAAGGATTTAAATGTTCCAGCAATTGTTACCTTTAAACTTTGATATACAAAAAATATCTTCTATCTATAACATAAATAATGTATGGCCTAATAAATCCTCGCCCGCCCCTAAAGGCTTATTTTAAACAGTAAATATAATAGATCATCTTCAGGAGAAGATACCCGCCTCGGTGGCGTAGTTGACAAACGCGCTAGTCGTGTTGAGCGAAAGTGATTTTGAAGAGGAGAAAAAAAGTTGGCGGAAGAGTATGGACAGAAAAATGGGAAACAAATTTAGCTTAAGTCAACAAAGCATCAGGTAAACATGTTTATACTGCCAGTACAATCATTACAAAGATGAAGTTTCAACCAGTCAAGAAATCCTGTAACGAACAGTGTTATAAAAATGTAACAGTTGATCAACAATGTATCTTTTTCACATCTTACTATACATGGATGATAAGGGTGGACAGGACACGTACCTTGCAACGGTAATGATTCCTGAGGAGGTGAAAGAACGCACTAAAACACCCAATAGCATTTCTAAGATTTAATTTTAAAATACAAAGTGAGGAGTTTAGAAGTTTAACACACAGTTTGTACGAGTATTTTGACATAACTTTTCCAATTTGATCCTAATATAGTCCGAACCATCTAGAGTGAGTTGTGTAGTGGGAAATCACATTTATGTACTTGCTGACAGGAGAGTAAATCATTCTAACTGACCAAAAAAGTTGGGGATTTGCTCAAAGAATATTGGGCAGTACTTTTACAATAAACGTCACAATATTGTGCCCCATCAACTTAACTAAAATATTTTGATAATCCTTGTCTAAGCGTCCTGGAACTATTAAATCCCTTTTCCAAGGTGTTTTTTTTCGTGAAAATGGGAAATTTTATTCGAATAAAATCGTGACGAGCCATGCAAAACTGACTAACAGGTTCATCAAAAGATGTGTGCAAATAACTTAAAGACAGAATCATCAATCTGACTCGTGGTGATGAAAGGGTTTTGATTATCAAGTTTGCTTTTGGGCAGAATTTTCTATTCCCTAAATTGATGGTCACTTTTTTGTTTATAAGGGGCTTTTATGGATGTTCATCTTTTACATTAATCGCCACAGTGGTGACAATAATTCCCTTTACTGGTTTATAAAAAAAACTGGTAAAAAAGAGACCAAAACTGTGTACGCTCTTTCCTCTACGATTTCATTTAAAGGAAATTGAACAGAGAAAATGTTGAAAAATATAGTTGTTTTCAGAATCTATCGAAGGCCATAACAAGAACAGAATAGTGTTCCGGATTTGTAGTTGGCTTTCAAAATCTTATGATGTTTAGATTTATCACATTTCTACAATAAGAATCAAGTTTTATTGTGTTTGCAACATTAACCCTGGACTCTAAGGGAATGTAAAGAAATAAACTCCTGAATCGTACCTGAAGGTTTTTTGTAGCTTTTGTATTGTCAAAAAATTTCAAGCACGTTTGAAGTTCGAGAAGTTTCACCTTTCTTATAGAACTGGGGCAAGGGTCTTGATAGACATTTCAGAGCTTAGCCAATAAGCAAAAATAGTAAGTGTCAAAAAAATATGTTCAGATAAAGTAGTTTCATTTCAGTATAGTGGCTACACCCAAATCCTACACACCTGTCTTTCAGCCCTTCATGTTTCGATAAGCCCACAAACCAAAATTTATTGACTTGGAAAATTTAAAAAAAAAAAAAAAAACATCAAAAATTGCAAACTTGGCGACCTGAGAGATTTTATGAAGTTCTTGTCACGTGAAGAAAAAGAGTGAGTGGTATTAAAGAACATTTTTATTTCAAGTGGTTCTCCTAATGATAATGAAAATGAAGGAATCATAGAGTTTTATTCAGACGGCGAACAGTGGCGTGCGGTGACTTTTCTCAAATAGGACTAGGTTTGGAAACACCTTTCATTATGGGCTTAAAGAGGAATACCTCTCCATATAATGTACAATATGTTAACTTAGCAAATACACTTTTACAGGTCATAGGGTAGGCAATTTATCTCCCTCCAACCGATTCACAATATTTAGACATGGAATAAACAAACAAATACATAAATAAATAAAACCAAAACTCGGAAAAAAATAAACACATAAATAATTACGTGTATAGTCTTTCATTTTTGTTTTAGCAGAAATGTCTGGAGTTGGCCTACTTTTCATTATTACTTGCTGCTTTTCTTCAAAAGTGAGGGCTCCAAACGAAACTGCGAATAATCGGTTGAGAGCACAGCATTGAGAAAGGTGATCGGCACTGCTACATCCCACTGAAATACCTTCACTAACCCTGCTACTTGTCTCAGGTCCCTTCCCCAAGCTTTGTTGTTAGGGAACAGTTTTCAAATCCGAGTCTCCTTCCATAGTTCACACTTTCAAACACTGTCAAACTAAATTGACAATCGAATACTTTAACACTTCACAAGATCTCTTTCATCAATGGGAACAATTACATAAGCTTAACAACCACAACACTACCACTTATAAGAAGCAAACCAAAATTACATTTACCTGTGACAGAACACCAAGTGTTAGCATATATCTTATTATAGAGACGGATTAGGCTGGCTTCAACTAGTCCTTTCCCCGGTAAGAGCCGATAACACTCGAGCGCTTCCGATGTTAGTTGGGAGAGGGGGAGGGGTCCGCGCAAGCAGCGGGAATATCATTGAGTATTGTGACAGCACTTCTGATGTTAATGTGTTGTCATTGTAGAGAGGGAAGGGAGTGTGGGGGCAACGCACAAATAGCTAGAATACCGTTGAGTATTGTGATGCAAATCGAGACTCAGATAGATTTTATTTTATGCTTTTATTTCCCGTTAAAATTTAACTCAAAATAAATAAACTAGAAATGTCTGGGGACTAGCCTAGTCCTACTAGTCCATTGACGGCACGCCACTGACGGCGAATATATAAAGATGAACACCTTTAATAATCGATAACATTTGTATTTGCGGTAGTAGCATACAAATTATTTTTGTAACGTGTTTATTTGCTCAAGGTCTAGTACTTTTCTTATTAAAGCATTCTCTGCAGTAAAGGCACATGCATAGTATTTTATTTTACTAATTTTTAATATTTCTATTTAATTTCAGTTAAAAAATATTTTTGAAAAAAAGGTAGCCAAAAAATTATTTTCACAAAACATGACATAAGCCTTGATATATTTAGTCAAGGTTATTGAATAAAATGATATAGGTTTGAATTTTCAACATCGATTTTCTCCAAACTTTAATTTTTGGAGATATGTTTCCTTCTTGCGAGTTGTGATTGTCTGGCTGCGCGATATGCTGCCTTCTCGGCAAAAGAAGATGGGACTTTCCTCAACCTCCTACTACACTTCTCTTCTATAAACCATTTATTGACTTTTTTTTTACTTGATGTTATATTATATACCCCCTTTCCCTTTTTGTTATAGGTTATAACTTCATTCAGGTGTCCCGTAGAAAAGGAGATCCGTGAGTCTACCTGTTAAATGAGCTAATAGTTGAGGTGGACCCATGCCCACAACTTAAGAATGATTTTGGAGTAATATCTCCCCCCCCTTTTTTTCCCTCCCCTCTCTCCCGATAGGACTCATTTTCAGTTTTAAACCAAGCCAGAGTAAGGCCGAGTTGGGATAAAGTGGTGGAAAGAAGAGATTGAGCTAGATAAAAATTTATTTCAAAGTGGTGCTCACTTATACACCTCGTTTACCTTGCATTATTCTATTCCGTATACGTTATAAGCTAGGGTCATAGTGTAATCCATAAAAGTAAGTCTGCTACCTTTCAGGATTAAACTGGTCTTATATTCATGCATGGTGCATAATTTATAGCTAATAATGTGCAGTGCGTAAGAAGTTGAAACACAATTTTTTCAATGATACAGAGTGAATAGTGTATAGTTCATAATGTATAAATTTGATCTAAATTAACTTCTCGTACCTTACGCATAGAGTGTAGTACTATGTATAGTCATTGAACTTGAGACAATTAAAGTGTAACGTGTCAAAAATGGCTAACAAACATTTTAACACGTGCAATAGATCAAGCCCTCAGAATGGTGGAAAGCTATGATAACCAGTTCTAATATGTTATTATAATATGTGACAGATATAGATTTACTGCGACATCAGGAAACGCCATACTCACCAACACATAGAACTGCACCAGCGAACGTAGTACATCGGCCTTGAAAGGCAAAGTGAGCTAACTTTTAACTCACGAGCTTGTGGACGAAGAAATGAACGAGGGGTCAGTGCAGGAGAGACCAGCTGGTCGCCCAGAGCTTGGATTCAGGTGGCGCGATGTGTAACCCCCCCCTCCCCCCCACCCTTTCTGTACTTGAAATAATCATTACCAATTCATCCAGACCCATTGGTAGAAATACGAGCCGGTCCTTGGTTCATGTTACCTGTATTGTAATCAACACTTGTCGGAGACACTGCTGCCAGAGCTACTCTAGACTTCGTAGATAGGTTGTGGTTGTAGAATCAACTCCTCACCTCAGATGGAGCTTTGGCGCTTATCATGAGTATTGAGAGATGTAGTTGATTGTCTGACTATGCCCTCAAGGCGTAGTTTCATTTAGTGGAGCTGAGAGCTCTATCATTTATATATATATCCTTAAGACTTTGTTTCTTGTAGTTAACACTTGTTTGTTTCCCTATGCTCTTAAGGCATAGTTTATTATGTTGAGCTAAGAGCTCTGTTATATTATCAAAGCCAGTTTAAGGCAAAAGTTTTATGTGTGCAAAACTCATATTTGCCCCCACCCCCAACTGAAAAAACTGTGTAAATTACTATATATGGCTATTTTAAAACTAGACCCTATGTATACCATTTTGAATGTTCCTTCTCAAATTTGTTACACATCTGAGATTGTATTTCCTCAGAATTTGATAAATATGTCCCTTCATAACAGGATTGAATTTTGCAGTCAACTCTACAAGCCTGAAAAAAATTCCATTATTTTGCTGAAGAGGGTTTTGTAAGTTCGTCGAAAAGCCATGTTGTAATGGGCAAGGTGTCAAGATGGCAAGATGGCAAGGTAGCAAGGTGTCAAGATGGTAATTTGGTAAGGTGGCAAGATATCTCGTGAGGACATTTTTCTGTCGCTCTTTTTCCTGAGCAATTAATCTTGGATTTTCGCCACCAATTGCCTTGCCTGTGTTAAACCTCCTTTCTGCTTCATCTCATTTTTCGTAGCACTCACTTTAAGTGGTTAGAAAAGTCTCATGTTGGGAAAGAGTTTTTCGGATGTGCCTTCAATCACCCATTCCATTTTCATCAGATAATGTAGTTCTGGTGATTGTCGTGTTAAATACCTTGCAGCAAAAATAGTATACACTTCCCTTAAAATGGGAATACATTAGCTATTGTCTTCAAATTTTCTTGCCTTTGGAAACAAGTCGATATTAAAATACGTTAGAAAATTATCTTTTTGCGTCATCTCTAGGTTAGCTGTATAATACTGTTGAGATTGGTCCTTGCGAAATAATAAAATCACGTTCACTTGTGCTTAGCACTTTGGACCAATTAGCCGGATCTTTCAATTTGTCACATGAATTATTCATTTCTTGGATTGTATCAGTCACATGACTCTTATCACTGTGATAAGTAGTTTGCGTGGTGTTAGAATTATCGGCATTAGTATTTATTAAATCTTCTGAGCAATCTTCGTCCTTCTCTGAGCGCTGTTTCAACAGATGATCAACGTTACATTGAGTTTCAATTTCACTTTCACTTTCTTTACTAGTGCTTGCCTTAATTAAATAATTACAAATTATTTTAGCGCTTGACTTAATTTCTTGTAACGTTTTTGCTTCCCATTTTCTATTTTCAGCTGCAGAAAGTTAGGAAAACATTTTAGTAACTGTTTAGAAAAATAGGTTTAATATTATTAAAAAAACAGAAACCACAAAAAGTAAAAACATAAAAATGACAGCAATACAGCATACGACACAATACACTTCACAGTGTACAGTACCTACTAAAATGTTTGCAACAAAATAATAATTGAAAACAAAACTTAAGCAAAATTTCACAGAACACCATATAAACTAAAAATAATAAGTAGCGAATTGCAACACGCTGAACTATAAATAAAGCGAGTAAGCGATTGCCAATACATCACTCGCAAGGAGGTTAGGTGACTGACTGAGAATCAAAACTAACAT
>CABFOV010003080.1:49992-60979 GCA_902141375.1 Timema poppense
CCCCAAATAAAATCTTTTCATGTGGGATCATCCCTCCTAAGGTTACAGCCTGAGTAAAATATTTGTTTTAATACACAGGAACTTTTTTTTTACACAGTTCAATTAGCGACACTAATAAATCTCCCGTGGAGAACCTGGCCAAGATTACAACTTCACCAGCAATCCAATTTATTGCTAACTTGACACCTTAGTGTATGTGACCACTTGTGCGAGTTAGTCTATTACACAGTCGAACAAATAGAATTGCTATTATATTTGTCAATTACGACTATAGCCACATCTAAATATAGTATTCTTTGACTGAAAAATGTCACCTGGACACAAGAATCCAACTCGAGACCTTCGGCTTAGTACGCCAATGCTCTAACCACTGAGCTATCTAGGAATTGTTCCGTACCCAGGGCCATTCTTCACTTATATTTCAATTCACAGAATATGAGATATAGTTTTGGCTATAACTGTAATTAACAAAATATAGTAGCATAACTATTTAATCTATCCTGATATGTGCATTCGTACAGTTGTCATTTTACTATTGACAGCAGAAATCCCTCTCAAGTCGATGGTGGCTAGATTATCTGATAGCTCATGATCTTAATTGATAATTCTTTGAAGCTGACGATTTCTGCATGTCCATCACATAATTTGCATTAAAATATGAGTGAAAAATTATCCTGGGCACGGAACAACTTCTGTAGCTAAGTGGTTAGAGCATTAACATACTGAGCCAAAGTTCCTGTGTTCATGTGTGATTTTTAAATTTACAATATATTATGTAATGGTTTCAGAATGCTAATCATGGCGTGGATGATATGCTCAAGTCAGGGGCTGGTATCTTAGAGAATCTGCGAGACCAGCGAAGCACACTTAAGGGTGCTCACAGACGCCTTTACGATATTGCCAACACACTTGGCCTTTCTAACACCACTATGAGACTAATTGAGCGCCGTGCCTACCAAGACAAGTTTATCCTTTTAGGAGGAATGCTCGTCACCACATTCCTTATAACACTTATTATTGTTTACTTGACTTAATTATACCTGTTGGATGGAGTTGCCTTTAAAAGGAATGCCCATCAGTGTTCCTCATAACAATTTGTGGGTTTGCTAGCTCAGATAAAAGGATAGACTGAAACCACTGCTATTTATTCATTACTGTGTTGGGTTTTTAAGATATCTCATTATTAAATGTTTTGTTATATATGGAAGAAGGTACAAGAAAGAGCAATAGAAATTAAATTTATCTTTGAGCTCTGAAATAAGTGTGAATCACCATTGTGAATAGTTTGACCAATTTGTTTTGTACATTAAAAATAATAAACATTTCTAGCATTTCAATTCTTATACTCTTGCTTTATTAAAAGTTAAAACCCATGCATTGATTTTCAAACATCCTTAAACTGAAGTCAAATGTAAGTTATCTCACTGCTAGTGTCCAGCTTTGACCTGTTATGCTAAAGTTTAAATCTTAGCAGAGGGAATGATCAAATAAGGTTTTCGATATTATTTCAAGTCTGGTACCTTTCCTAAAAAAAATTATTCATCCTGTTCACTTAACTATGATAAATTAGTCACAATATGCCTAAAACTTGTGTTGATACCTTAATATTCCACAATATCTGTGAAAAAATATGTATGTTATGAGATTTCCAAAGGTCCCAGTTTCAATCCTTGGTGCTCCCAGAATTTCTCAGTGAAGCAGTGGATCTGGAATGGAGTCAAACTTGGCCTCATTCATGAGGAGCTACTTGAACAAATCAGTAGCAGCTCCAGTTTAGAAAACCTAGCTTAGTGGCCAGAGGAGTTGTTGAGGTGACCAAATGTTGCCACTATCATCGCTAACAGCGGCAACGGCCGTTCTGTCAGTATAGCTCTATTGCGGGCTCATACCATAAAGTTTACGATTTAGAGTAGACCTATCTAAAATTATAATTATTTATTAGAGTTGGGTCGAATCAACTATTTTATGAATGCGAGTAAATTATGAACATAAGAGAAAATACAAATAGTAACAATGTTAACATTCTTTCTTATAATCCACTATAACATTCATACATTCAGTTAAATGTTAAATTACTGGCATAGGGTCTGGTTGTTAAGGTTATCCTTAATTACAATTGGTTCTGAACCATCAATAAGCAGTATTAGGACTCAAACCAATTTCACCTATAACATTGGAAGAAAAAAAAAAGTTTTTAAGGATTTTAGTCTTGAATCTGAAATTTTCTCAAATCATCTTAATGATTTGAAGGCCCATCTCTATTATTTATGTCTTATCATTTTACCAATTCGTGTCACCAGTTATTTCCTAACATAATATATATTCTAACACAAGTTATGACATAGCATGTGAACACACACATAATTTTATTATATTGATGCGACATAATCTTTGAGTGACCTAGTTTTGATATTTCACAAAGTAATGTTAGTATGTGTTTTTTTTATTAAATAACCTTTCAAATATCATTGTTATTGTTATATTGTTACATATATTTTCGCTTTGAGGTAGTTGTACATGTTCCTATCTAAGTATCATATCATTCTTTACAATTTTCCGTTTTCTCCTTTTTTTTCTCTTTTAGGAAGTTGCATTCCACGATTTACACTCCTCCCTGAACATGTTCCTATCCAAGTATCATATCATTCTCTACAATTTTCCGTTTTCTTCTTTTTTTTCTCCTCTTTTTGGAAGTTGCATTGCACGTTTTACACTCCTCCCTGATGAGTTCTAATAGAATGAAACCTAAGTCGGGGAATTGGGCAGTAACGATTGATTTTCTTCAAGAGGTAGTGATTAACTCTTTGTTCACGGGCAGCAATGTAAAGTGTGTTCCTTTTTATTGTAAACGCCATATCATGTTTGTTACTTTTATGTGTTTCTATCCACCTTTACTGCACCTTCTTCCAAATATAGTACAATGTTGTTATTTAGTTGATTGCTGTTATGGCACTTAATACTATGTAAAGCAATAATGTGAGCTATGTTCATGGAGGAAAAAGGTTGAGCTTGTTTTAAAGGAAGTCATCTGCTATTTTTGTATATAACTAGTGAAAATAAACCGGAAAAGAATATATTGCCTGTATTTGGAGGCATGTAAACTAAGTTTCAGTTTCACCTAAACACAAAGATATTCTTGGTTTTTTATATATATATTTTTGCATCCATTACTGTTTCCAGCCTGTGGCTTGGGTCACTTCTTTATTCAAGCCTTATATTTTTCACTACCAGCTTGCTAAGACTGTTGTAGCTTCATATGCCTTATAACCTAACTAAAGACTATGACGGGCACAACATCTAGTCCCCCGGCCATTAATTCATCGCTGTGAAAGGGTAAACCCACATTTCACCCGGGATAATTTTTTGCCCATGCTGGGAATCATACCCGGGATCCTTAGCTCAGCAGACAGACACGCTACCGACCAAGCTAAGGTGTAAGATTTTTATATGAAAAATGAATATTTCTGAAAATTTAAAACAATGTGTAACTGTGGAAGTGTTCCTTTCTAGGCCTAACCTAACTATCTTTCAAGGTTGGTTTCCTTCACTATCACTTTATACCATTGTACAGTGGTCACTGTCTATATATAGTGTACATTTCCAAGCCATTAGGCAATGATTCATTTTATTATCATAATATCCTTTTGATATCTCAATGCAATGTTGGTATGTCTTGGTTTTACTCAAAAGTTTTTAATTATCTCTCCAAAGCATTAAGGTATGTATAGATTAGCCTAGCCGAGCCGATCCTGTAATGTAATGCATAATGCTCGCTTTTTGCAGTGAATATTCATGTGTAACCCACATACCACAAGCATTCTCTGAACCATCTACGAGCCGAGCACACCACGAGCAAATGCCATAATAATCTCAGTTCAGTTAAGTATTTTTGAGGATGCACTACATTGGGCTGTGCTAATTATGCTCAATACACTTAGGGAGAAGGATGGAAGAAATTAGAGGAGGAAGAATGGTGGAAGGATAGAGGAAGATGGAGGCATTTTTCTTAATTGACCCGGCCACAGGTTGGAGACAGTTGATGATATATTTAAAAAAAAATGAAAGTCAGCCTCAACAACGGTGGTTTAGTAAACTGTATAATAAACGGGCTGGTTTGGAACAACTGGGAGGCTCTAGCAAATTAGCGGACATTACAAAAACATTACCAGGTCTCCCAGACTTTGAAAATATTCTGAATAAAATAGGACTAAAGATATTTAAAAAAGGAAACACATTTTCAACGTCCAACCTCAATTTAAGACCATTTAGTATTCCCACATAGCTACTATAATACTTCAATACTTTTGTGAAGAGTCAATAACAGTATACCAATAGAGCTACAATATTTTAAATTTTGACTAAATCTTTGGCTTGTTTGTAATACATATCATGTATATTGTTAATTTTATTACTAATATTCAAAGTTATCTGTGACTAAGATTCCTTGCCACAGGAAATTTATCTCTATCCTGTAGAAACTCAAAACGCTTCAAAGGCATACCATTGGCTGCAGTACACTTCTGATGTGCTGTGAGATATAAAAATATATTAAAAATGGCTGCCAAGTGCAAATAGTACTTTCTTGCCCACTACTGCTTCATATATATATAAATATTAATGCCTATCTTAAAGGTGTATACCTAGAACCCTCACCCTGTGCCATTGATTTCAAATCAACTGTTTCCAGTCTGTAGCAGTTTACTAAAATGCCTCTATCTTCCTCTATTCTTCCTTATTTAATTTCTTCCATTCTTCTCCTCTCACTTGAACACTTTCTCTTATCTGCTTATCCCATCTCTTTCTTGGCCTCCCTTGCGGTATTTTCCCCACATACATTTCGAACCTTTTCTTCAGCATCCTCTCTTTTTTCATTCTCATTACATGCCCATACCATCTCAGTCTTGCTTCCTCTACTTTCTCATGTACAATGATAACTTGATTCCTAATCTTGTTTCTTTGCGTGACAGCTCTCATGCTCCTCACAAACTTCATTTCCATGCCCATGTTTATGCCGCATGTGTCAATGGGTACAAAGTACGCCCTGTATAACACTTCCTTACACTTTTAAGAGGATTTCCTTTCTCCTCAATCACTGTTCCAAGATATTTTACATTCTGTACTTTTCTCAGCTCTACTCCATCCACCTTTAAATCTTTATTAGGCTTTACCCTCCTCGTCATTACCATCATTTCACACTTTTCCATCCTAAATTGCATTCCACTTTGTTTCACTTCCTCATTCCATTCTTGTAGTTGTTCCTGTGTTTCCTCTTACTTATCCCCCTGTACCATCAGGTCATCAGTACACATCATGGCTTTAATTCTTTCCTCCCTTAGTTTTCCAACCACTTTGTTCATGGCCATTTCCATTACCCTTACAAATAGTAATGGTGAAAAGGAACTCCCCTGTCCTTCCACTCTCTGTCTTAACACAACTGTTATACTCATACATGCTTTTCACCTTAATTACAACTCCTCTTTCCACTTCGGCCTCCTCCATTGTTTTCCTAACTTTATTTCTATCCACGCCATCATATGCCTTATCTACAACCATAAATACTAATACCAAGTTGTTCCCATACCTTCTTTCCATCAGCTGTCTTATGGCAAAGATTTAAGTCTATTGTAGACCTCTGTTCCCCAAATCCATGCTGTTCCTATCTCTACCTTCCTTTCATTTTATTTCTGATTCTTTTTTCCAGTATTTTCTCATATATAATTTTGTACAGTGCAACATCAGCATTAACATATTTAAAAAACCAAGTATATCATAATTAAATTTACCTTTTCCTCTTCCTTTAAAAATTTTTTCTTTCGAATAAAAAATAGGCCTTAATTTTAATTCTAAGCTTATTTTAGCTTGACGATTTATTGATGGAGGAAAATTATTAAGATTAGTTGAGAGTCGATGATTCAAGAAAATTTTGAATTAGACACACATATTCTTAAAAAAAAAAAAGTTTAATTTGTTCCCTATTGTTGGTTCAGAACCAATTATTAAATTATTATAGGATGAAATCAACAACAATGCCCCAGACAAGTAGTTTAACATTTATTTAGTATTAGTTGTATTTTATGATCACATTGATAATAAAATGAAGTAGTGCCTTATGGATTAAAGTAATTGTTAGTGAACGAAGCCAACCTGAAAGGATAGTTTGTATTTGTATATTATATTATTCTACTATATTTACTTTCCTCTTATGTTCATAATTTTTCCAGGATTAGGATGGTTGTAAAATAATAGATTTAACCCAGCTCTATTAAAATACATTCCATAAAATCAATTCCCTGCCCTTGTTGAATATAATTTAATCAATCCAGCATCAAGCATAATTATTTGTGTTAAAATAATTATTATTACAATAACAACTGCATTAGGACTCAATTAACTACAAATAGCTAGGTCATCCAAATTTTCACTCAAATATTTATCTCAACAGCAGTTTTCAATACAAGCTTATTTGTTCACAGGAGTGTTAACTTCCCCCAAAAATATATCACTTCTTACCTTTCATGGCCAAAAAGAAAATGTTATTCCCCAAGCTGAACATAACAATGAAAACTTAAAAAAGTAAATCATTAATGCATTGCAAATATTGATATAATGCATATGATATATCACAAATGTCAAAATCATTAAATCCCTCGGGCCAAAGACAAGGTATATACCAGACCAACAGACTTCAGGTTAAAATGGCTGCATTCATTGGGAGAGCTTGAGCTCTTCAACACAGGGATCACTACATGCGGTCCCAAGTAATAACATCACTACCAAGCAGGTATTTTAAAAAATAATTCACTTTAAAGATGGTTTTTTACTAGAGAACAGACAAAAATTGCCTTCTAGTGTCAATAGACCAACTTTTACAAAGCTAGATTCAGGTATAGGCCCCGCCCCCCTTCCCATGAACCATCCTCCCAAATGAGCCAACTCGCTGGTACTTGAACTATTGTGTTTGGACCGCTACCCTTGGAAACTTTCTCTCCAGCTCGTAGCCCTTACAACAAACAGCTGTTTCACTTGGAAGTGATGTTATCACTCAGGACTGCAACTAGTACTCCCCAGTGCCCAAAGACAACCCGGTTCAAGGAGCACAACAAAACTCCCGTAAGGCTGAGTATCTTGTGTATACCTTGTCTGTGAGCTAGACCTAGATACAGGGAATGTGTGTGATAGAGAAATTATGTTATCTTATTTATTTTGAATATTTCTCACTATAATGATCTTAGATAGAAATATATATTTAGGTGTATAACAATAAAATTAGATGAGCAATTCTGATAATGAAACATTAATAATTTAAGTGTAAATAAATATAAATTAGAAACATTCAGATAAATAATTGAATGTTTACATATTCCTCCAAAGTTTCAATCAACAATAAAATTATTACGTCACAGTAAAAAAGGTGTTTTCTCCATGTGGTTAACAGAATAGACAGAACCTTTACAAGTTCAGTGAAGGATTCAAAATAATAAATTAAGTTCAGATTTATCGATATATTTGAATAAAAATCTTGTCATAATGATCTTCAGACCAAACAAATATAATATAAAAAAATAACTGAACACATTTTTCAGTCATTATCTTCTCCAGATAATTTTCAACTTTTATCAAATAGTTCTTAAATAATTATAATGAAACATAAAATAACCTCTTTACTAAGATGAGTGTTTCACTAATTGCAAGATGGAAATCCAAGTAGTAATAATTTGTTGCTAGGTCTTGAAGAGTCGACACAAGCCAATATCTTGCCCAGATGTATTTTCCTCTATGGGAGGTTTCTGCTTGTTGGGTAGTTCCAAGCGGGGCAAATCTGCAATTTGAACCTCCTTGCGAAATAATTGGCCCACGCTGCGACCTACCAACTAAACAACAAACGTGTTTATATTAGGAATGGGTCCCTCGAACCCTTAAGAATATTTGAGATTTTAGGATTCAAGAAAATGTCTGATATGACTCAAATCGTTTTTTTTTTAACTTTTCAAATTAAATTTGTTTTAGAACTCTATTACTGCCTATTGGTGGTTCAAAGCCTATTATCATTAATTCATTATAGGATGACAAACTTAACAATACGGCCTCAGGCCAGTAATTTAACATAACACTTAACTCAATGTATGAATGTTATAAACTTATAATGAATGGATTATAAGAAATAATATAACATTTATCATTTAGTTACTATTTTTATTTTATAATATTCTATTATACTTAATACTTTAACGTTCATCATTTTTCCCAATATTCGGAATCAGATTGGAGATTTGGATTCATAAAATAGTGGGTTTGACCCAACTCTAGTTTCTATATAGCCGTCATTTGACAATTTATATTAAGGTATCCAAGTTTGTGGTTAGTGTCTGACCTGATTTGTGAGTCTCTTGAATATCTCCTTTTTGTTCTTATCAACCTTATTGTGCGTCTTACAAGTTGACATTAGAATCTTGTCATCAAGCTTCTGGATGTCCTGGGGACTGCAATTAGGGATCTGGTTCATCACCTAATAATATTACAACTATCATTATCTCAGTTTTCTTGGTGATAAGATAGTGTGATAGGCAACGTTAAGCGCAAGTTATTACCTCCAGGATGTTGATGAACTTGGGGCGCAGAATCTCATACATCTGAACTCCCAGTACCAAGAGTGATCCCTGGTTGGCCTCGTGTTGTCCATGTAACGCCAGTCCTTGTAGCACACAAGTCATAATGTGAGCAGCTACCTGTGGTGTCAGACTGTGGTCACTAAACAAGTGCCGTACCACTGGTGCGACCAGGAATGTTGCTTTCAGACTAGCAATGGTGTCATGCCACGATAATGCCCTGGAATAAAACATTACATTAGTGGTTGTGTAGTTATTTGTTAAGAGGGCTGTAGAGTACAGCACAAATACACATTGCAGACATTTAGAAATCCTGAATTATTTAAAAAACTGTTTTCTGGTTTTTAAAATTACCTTCAATAAATGTAGGTGAAAATTATAAGCCGGTTCTTGATGATTTAAAAAGTTTTAAGTTTTTTAAAAGAATCCAATGACAATTTAAGTGAAAATTTATGCTTCTCAGAATAAAACAAAGGTTTTAATCTTATATTTAGCCTTCTATCAAAGTCATGTTTTGATACAGTCACAACAGAAAGTTTTGTAATACTGTGAGGTGGTTTTATGTAATTTATCACACATTTTTTTAAACAATTAAAAACTTACTAACTGGTCAGAACTTTTTCTTACATTTTGGTGAAAAAAATATAAACTACTTCATAAATAATTTGGGATTTCTGAAGGCCTGCAATGTTTTTCAGTCTTTGGTATACAACCATCTTACAACTTCTTTTCAGTGATTAGAACAATCAATTTACTTCGTTTTGATAAAACTAATAAAATATTTTTCTGTTTAGGTTTTGAATAGATGAAGTTACTTGTCTGCAAAGTTAATATAAAGAAAAAATTGTCAGACAGTGTTTAACACTGGCCTGAGCTAGGATTCAACCTGCATTTTACAGAACTTAAAGGTGTGGGAGTTAATATAAGGAGATAAACAAATTAACCATCCTTCCATTCAATTCTAGCTTTCACCCTCAAGAAAATGTAGGAAGTACACTGTTGTGTCAAGAATTACTATTTTACAACTACCAACATAAGTTTGCTAGTTATTCCTTTTAAACAATGGCTTAATCTTAAATATCCAAATAAACCAACAAACTCATTTAAGAAAAATTATATTAATTAGATTTTTTCAAGTAAAAATAATTCCTTTCTACTGGAATTTTAAGGTTTCCAATCACAAATGTGAATAATTTAGAAGAAGATATATGACTTTGTTGAGATTTTTAAAAAATTCACAAACCCCCCAATTGATTATTAACCACAGTAACTTCCCCACCTGAGTAAACATAACAATATGGCCTGGCATGTAGCTTCACTCCTCAGTAACAAGGACCCAAGTTCACTGATTACTTCACTCTGTAGGCTACTCCGGCTTGTCTCTGTACGATCCATGTCTTGGTCCATGTCGGCAGCTCTGTCTAGCTCTCCACTACTCGCACCACCAATCAGAGCCACCTTCATTACATCCATGTACTCCCGAGTTAGTGTGCGGGTAAGAGTGGCTTCCAACACTTCCTGGCAACAAGAAACAATCTTGGGTTCCAAACTTTTCAGAGAGTTTAAATAATGTATAGTTTAGAATTATGTTAGTTAATTCTGTAATACAAGTAATGATAGCTCCCTATAATAAGTGATGTTAACTCTCTGTAGTGAGCTATGATAACTCTCTGTAAGTGAGCTATGATAACTCTTTGTAGTGAGCTATGATAACTCTCTGTGGCGAGCTATGATAACCCTCTGTAGCGAGCTATGATAAAACTCTGTAGCAAGCTATGATAATCCTCTGTAATGAGCTATAATAACCCTCTGTAGCGAGCTATGATAATCCTCTGTAATGAGCTATGATAAACTTTCTGTAGCAAGCTATGATAACCCTCTGTAACAAGTTATGATAACTCTCTGTAGCGAGCTATGATAATCCTATGAAACAAGTTATGATAACTCTCTGTAGCGAGCTATGATAACCCTCTGTAACAAGTTATGATAACTCTCTGTAGTGAGCTATGATAACTCTCTGTAGTGAGCTATGATAAAACTCTGTAACGAGCTATGATAACCCTCTGTAGCGAGCTATGATAACCCTCTGTAGCGAGCTATGATAACCCTCTGTAACAAGTTATGATAACCCTCTGTAGCAAGCTATGATAACTCTCTGTAACAAGTTATGATAACTCTTTGTAGAAAGCTATGATAACTCTCTGTAGCGAAATATGATAACCCTCTGTAGCGAGCTATGATAATCCTCTGTAACGAGCTATGATAGCTCTCTGTAGCGAGCTATGATAACTCTCTGTAGCGAGCTATGATAACTCTCTGTAGCGAGCTATGATAACTCTCTGTAGCGAGCTATGATAACCCTCTGTAGCGAGCTATGATAA
>CABFOV010003081.1:0-30469 GCA_902141375.1 Timema poppense
TCCCCCATTGAGTTGTATCTTGTTTTCTTGTCAATAAATTATAACTCTCTTGTGCCAACCTCTGTCTGTCATTTCTTTTGGTTGGAAAATGCTGGGGGTAGGTTACAATTACAACCAATCCCAATCCATTTCATCTCACAATCACCTTACCATTACACATTAGCGTAAGTGTGTGTAACTCGAACGTGTAGTAAGACGTGGTGCTAATAATAATAATAATAATATTAATAATAATAATAATAATAATAATAATAATCATCTTATGGGATTGAAATGAGGAAATAAGCATTTTAGTGGTAAAATACCTGTATTTGCCTAGAAGGAGAGTAGGAAACCATATAGGAAAAGCCACCCTCAATAGACTCGACAGGTATTCAAGCTCCGATATCCCCGTCTTAAGCACGCCAGTCTAACACAAGATTGACGCGTTAAACCCCTACACCACTAAAGTGGGCTGTAACTTATCTACCCACAAAATATACCTAAGATGAGTCTATTCTTTGTTCAATCCTCTTTCCCAGAGGCAATTTCAAACTTATTTCAAGTATGCAACAAACTTTCTAAGAAAAATTAAGAGCATCATTGTACAGTTTACAACACACGAGTAATAATACAAGTGGTTCGGCTAGAGGATCAGCTCTCAGTGTCGTCTTGTGATCTTTGACCCGTTTTCTTTTAAAGAACTGCCCTAGTGATGTAAAAAGTCAATAAATGAACCAGCTTCAGGGATGCAGGCGTGAAAAAGCAAGAAATTACTATAATAAGAAGAGCCCGGATTTGTATGTTGTATTCATCATCATCATCATCAGATTATTCCTTTATCTGGCCTCTCCCAGGACGGCACTTAAATGGTATATCTCCACCTCTTTCCGCATCACAACTCCTCCATAATTTTGTTCAAGTCCAAATTTATTCTCCTCAAACTACTTTTAATTGACTCCAAAAACTTCCGTCTGAACCTTACCCTGGGTATCTTTTCAATCAATCTCATTTTCATTGCTTGCTTTGGTAATGTTTTTATCCTACATTCTTTTAACACGTCCAAACCATCTCAGTTTATTCCTGTACATTATCTCATTCAGCTTTTCCACCTCAAATTATTTCTTTACTTCCTTATTTCTTACTATCTATTTTTGTCTCCCACAGTAGACAAGATTTCTGATGACGGAGGAAGATCGAAGTTCAATTCTTGGTCAGGTGTACTGATACCTGTAATACACTCTTCCTCCACGCAAATGCGGGTATACTTCCTCTAAATACCTATTTCCAAATGCCTAAAAACATGAGGATAATTAGTATAAATGTGTATAAATTGTTCGGTCACGCAAGTACGTGTTCATTTAACAGTTTAAGACGTGTTAAAGAATTATTTGATTGAATGGCCATTACAACAGTCATTAGCGATGCTAAAAACTTCTTCGGATCTCGAGTTATGGCATGATGTAACCTGCAAAAGATACGGGGGTTCTAATCCAAGTTCATACGAAAGGAGGAGTTCCAATTTGAAAGAAGACCTCGCAAGACAGCATTATGAATCAACTCTGTCGTGTGAATACACCTCTGTTTTTCAGAGGTCAAAGCCACTGACTTACAAGGCCATTTGGGACGGAAATATACCAGAATGCCAATGCTTCAAAAGGCGTGTGTGCCAGAAATACAAGGTTGCAAAATAATAATTTCCTCATTCTGTTTCCAAAGTAAACGTTAAATACTTCAAATAAATATAAATGAAAAAAAATACTTGTATGTAATATTAATTTATGACTCTATATATTTATAAAAGGCAAAGCCCATCCAATATAAATGGCTATCCTGTTATTGCTTTGGATACATATACGTTAATGCATTACTAAATATTAAATTAATGTGATAAAAAAACTCACTTGATAGGTAAAATAGTATAAGGCTTCACCCTCGAGTTAGACCGGTATGATCATGACGGGGGGAGATCGAGGTTCAAATCCCGTTTGGGGTTTCAAGTTTTTTCCCCCCGGATGGTTCCTTACTCTTCTTCCAAGCAAATGTTGGTAGATTACCTCTCAAATACGTCCTTTCTTGGTCCTACTCCGTTTAAGTAGCCTAATTATCGCATTTATACGTATAACCTGAACGGTTAGTAAGACGCAGTGTTAAAAATAAAATAAAATAAAAACATGGTTTTCTAACACAAAATGTAAGGTTTTATCTTTTTACATGTTTGAAACACTCACATGCTTACACCAGTTGTGTGGGGGTGAGGAAGATAGAATTTAGAATATCTTTAAGCACACCCAGATGAAGGGTTGATGAAAAATCGCTTAGGAAAATACACATCCGATGCCTGTTAGAAACTCGCCCGACTCAACTGTGAGAGGAGGTTCAATTTGTGATTTATCGTTGTGGTTATTCTCATCCCCTATACACGCTAATGTAAGTACACTTCCATTGATGTACACTTTTTATTCCTTACCCTAATAAATTGAACAAATAAGAGGAATTTAATGTACCCACATTTTAGTGAATAGGAGAACGGTAAACCATTACCGGAAAAGTGCTCACACTTCCCAGAGACATGACAGCATTTTTTTAACTCCTTGAACCGTACTACGTCACTAGGTGTCCTATATATTACGAGGGTATAAGTGAATACTAAATAGCAGAGATCCAAACCCCCCCCAAGAATGGAAAATCACACCACAACGTTATCTAAACCATCAGGACCACGATGCATAACAGCTAGTATGTTTATGACGTTATGTACACAAGACAGGGGTTTCGAAACCCAATATTAGCTTTATGTCATGATATTTTACCTTGAGATCGGATTCCAGTAAGATGCTTTCCTAGACTCTCTGCACGCAAATGCGGGTTTATTTCCTTGTCCTTACCCTCTTAGAGTAATTTTCATTGTTTCAAAATAAAAGTAATTATTTTGTGACCAAACCTATATAAATCTATAATTAGTTAAGCTGGAGACCCCCTAACTGACCAAAGAGGGTGGCAGCCAGTGGACCAGAATTTGGACCCCCCTGCAGTTTTGTATATTGTGAGAGTGCTGTCTTAAACCGGGGAGGAGGTTCCCAATTTTCCCCCCGGCGCAAGTGCGCATGCCGTCTAAATTTCAGGCTTATGTATTTCTGGTGGAGAAAACTTGGAAGTGTAAGTGCACCTCCATTAATCTACGCTTTTTTTTATCCCTAACCTAAATTAGATAAACCAATTATTAACTTGCGACCCGCATCATTTGCTCTCGAGTTATGTAGGGTATCAGTTCACTTCTGCTCTACTATTGGGTAAGCACTGAACTAATGTATAATTGTAAGACCGACACTTTAACTCGGTTGGTAGTGTGTTTGCCTACTAAGCAAGAGGTCATGGACTTAAGAAGGCTATACATTTTACTATTAATTACTGTTGTTTCGGTGGCGTGGTTAGCTAGCGTCTAGTTTCATGTTGAGCTAAACCGTCGAGGACGGGGGAACTCGAGGTTCGAATCACAGTTGGGTGAACTGGGAAAAGTTATCACTCTCCCTCTACGCAAATGTGGATTCAACCTTCTCAATTCCTTATCCGGTTGGACTCGCGGTTCTGCTAACGCATCAGAATCTTGTTGAGCTAGACTACAGACTACGGGGGAGATCGAGGTTCGAATTTCTGTTGGGTGAACTGGGGTGGTTTTCCAATCTCCCTCCCCCGCAAGTGCGGGTGCAAACTTCCCAATTCCTAGTCCATTAACGTAAATGTATTATAACCTGAACGGTTAGTAAGACGCGTTTCTAAAAAGAGTAATATAGAGCAAACTGGCCTACACTAGAGGACAAAGTGGTAATCACTGCTTCGGTGGCCGTATGGTCTAACGCTCTATTCTCGCATTAGGATATAGACTGGTGATGACGGAGAGATTGAGATTCAAATCTTAGCAGGGTTTACTAAGGGAAGTGGTTTGAGCCCATACCTGCACTTGTAAGGTTTTGTTTATGATTTCACCCTCTCATAGTTAAATAAGTACAGTAACACTAATATTTTATACATCAATTAACTTGACGGGAGAATAAGTGTAGTAACGCCCAAACCGGTAATAAAAAAACGCTGTGGAGAAACAATTGTTTATATGTAGATTCCAATTTTTAATACAGAGAGACTTGATATACAAACTTTTTTCACCAAACATTTATAAAATAATACTAAAGTATCTGTGATATTTTATTAGTATTAATAATATATCAAAATATGTTGCTGCAGATCACTTGTATTGACGTATGAATATGTGAAATTAGATCTAGTGGCTTTTCTAGTTGTTCCTATGAAAATGGGACTTTTGTTTGGTGAGACAGTGCTCAGCTGTAATGTTCATATCTAAGATTCTGTTCGTATCTCGTTGGGGTGCAGTGGGAATAAATCTCATATTGAGATTTTCTATCTTGTTTTCTCTCTTTCGTGCCGAGTCGCCCGTATGGGCTATCCGCATATTTATATTAATGGAATAAGAATCTATAATAATAAAAGGGAGTGTTTGTTTGTGTGCGATGCCCAGCCATAACTATGGGACGCAAAGATCTGAAAATTTTAACATAGGTTTACGGGAGGGCATCCGAATACACCTCCAAGCCGTGTGGGATTGCTAGATATGAATAATTTAAAAGGTAAGTGTGCCCTCATTTGCGTTAAAGTAGATGAGACTATTTGAAAAAAAAATCCATCAATTCATTCAACCATATTTGAACCCCATCATTGGCAAAAAAATAAACCATGTCCTTGGGTATCAATATACCGTCACAATGCATTTAATATTTGCATCGATAGTCGCATGGTCTAAGATGTCACGAGATGGCTGATGACAGAGCGATAGACGTTTGATTTTCTCACTAAAATAAAATGCGGGTACTCAATCTACCTGGTTTAGAAAAATCTGGTAAACTAGCAAAGCCCTTTCAAAAATGGATGGGGTGCAGGAAGTACGACCGTTCTAACAGACATTAGCCATGCTAAAGTGATCGAGGTTAGAATCCCAGTGTGCATGCCGTCTAAAAACAGGCTCATCTAATTCTGGCAGGGGTGGCAATCGATTCCCCACCGTGTAAACTGTAAGTATTTCTCCCTCCGGAACATTTTCTTAATCATTCTTACCGCACGTTTTGCCAGAAAGTGTGCGTGTCACTCATATAGTTATGGCGGGAGAGGTCGTGGGTTCGAATCTAGCTCGGGTGAACTGGGGTGGTTTTCTACTCTCCCTCACTCCACGTAAACTCTGTAATATTACTACCTTACTCCTCCGGTCCATGACGGATACCTACATCCACGCATGTCGACGGACGATACCGAACAATCAATTCTAGTATATTTTTATGGTGGAGGATATTGGGACCTAAAGGTGCATAATTAGAGCTGTTTCAATAGCCTCTAGTTGCGACATCAACAGGAAAACCCCATTACCACATAGGGTATTGCGACGACTATTTGCGACATCACCGGGAAAAAACCCATTTCTGATGGTAGGGTTGCCAGAGTCTATGACCTAGCTCACAGTTCCAAGATCACAATCTATTCCTGTATTGTCAAGCCGCCAAACTGGCGCCAGTCATCAGGGAAAACCCATTGCAACATAATTCAAGGTCACGATCTATTCTTGTCAACCTGCCAAACTGGCGCCTGTCATAAGGGACCCCATTACCACATAGGGGTTGCGACATTGCGATGACGACACCGGGAAAACCCATTACCATATAAGGAGTTGAAACACATGCCTTGAAGGAGGGAGGGGGGTGAGGATAAGTGAAAAGGGTCTCAAGACAGGGGAACAATTTATCACACTCCACCCCAAACGGTCGTCAGGATAAGTTCTTGCCGTTTGTTCCGGGAAGTGAAAGGAAGCCAATGTTCACTTTACGCTTCGCCACCGTCAGAAGATGTTCGTGCTCCATGCCAACACTCCTCGGGAGGAGCACCCGACACCGTGGACTGTATAAGATAAAATCCCACACACGTCCCAATCCTACCTAGCCATAAAAACAAATGACCACTAATAAAAATATGAGCACAAATAAAACAAGAAAATACAAGTACCAACATGTTTGGAAAACTGAAAAGGGGATTCAGGGGAGGGGGAAAACCAACAGCAAGAGAGCTAGGGGGCGTGACCAGATATAAGCCAATCCTCGTTGGGGTCAAAGGTCAAATTGGGGCCATACACCCTGCCAACTACTCATACTGTAACATTTTTTAGTGGATCCCCTCTTGAAAAGTTTGCTTTCCATGCCCTTGAGTATATACATCAAAATCCCTAAATTTGATTCAATAATATCACAATAAATTAACAGATAATCATAATATATTGACCTATAAAAATATAAAATATTTTCATTAATATGCTATTTTATTTTAAGGAACACATTCCAATGACGTGGTCGCTTCACTAAATTTTTGAGAACATCTGGAGTAACTAAAAAACTTTATAATCGTTATTTAAACATGGTTCTTGAAAGGGCAGGTTATAAAATTCAATGCGACCCCTTCTCCTCTTCTCTTTAGCGCATCACACCTACTGTGCCATTTTCATAGAATGCTAAAAATCTACTTGATCTGCTTTCACGTATTTATACTTCAAGTAATGTTATCTGCAGCTCTCACTTTTTATATAGACCTATAATAACAATTAACTAACTACCTATAAAATAACTCTACTGAAATTGTAAAATCGTCACCCGAGAATGCAAGTGTTCTATGTCCAATGTTTCACTTTTGTGTAAAAGAGCATTGAAGTTTGACCTTGTTTATTAATTATTAAACCAATGTTACTATATGACAACTCGAGTTTGTATCTTCTTAAGTAATCATATATCAGTCTCAATTTACCGCAGATGAATAATATGGATTCTAAATAAACGTAAGCGTCAAATATCTCAAATTTAAAATTTTTGGAGATAGAACACTTGCATTCTCAGGTGGTGCAATGTTAGGCAAAAAAAATGCCCTTTATAAAAATTCTTAACAATGAAAACTGAACTAGTTTAATGCGGTGGGGGTTAGGCCTACTCAAAATTTTTGGATTGTTTTATTCAAATAAAAACCACCATAAACATGTAAACCAATATGTTAAAATCAAAGAGAACAGGCACAGTAGGATTATTAGTAATAAAATAGTTTGTATATCCCGATTTGCTTAAGAATATCTTTAGAAAGTTCCTTTTTTCTACCAGAATCAATTATAAACGGCTGCAAAAAGCCAATAACAAGCAGACAAATAAATGAACATCAATATGAAAGCTCTTGGAGATAAAGAAGTTCTACTCTTGTACCTCTTTTTCATTGTCCAGGTTTCTGAAGTGTATTTAATTATAGATATGTAGAAAAATTCGCCAAAATATCTACTGATGTGAAAATATTTAACAATGAATAAACCTTTCCCACGTTAATAATATGTTCATATATTATTGAAACAAAATTAAATTTGTTGTCTGAAATTTTTTGAAGGAAGTAATAGAAAAATACTTCTAAAAATATACAATTAAATTTTAAACATGTAGTGGGCCTATTGCATTATTACACTTAAATCTCCAATTAATTAAAGGCTTTATATAAATTAATAGAACAATTATATAATCGATTTTAGAAATGATACAAAGCTAAGATGTGCTGTGGTCTAAAGAAGCGTTGTAACTGAGGTTGAGGTAAGGATAAAATCTGTGAGTGGGGGAGTGCCACGTGGAATTCTTGGAAAATTTGCTTGGTTGACAGTTGATGTTCTGTTTTCTATATCTGCTGTGGTCGGCTCTTTGAAAATAAGGGAAAATCAGACCCACTCTAGACTTTTTAAAGTCAGTTTCTTAGAATTATTTGTTTCAGCCACAGGTTAAATGTTTTATCTCGACATACTAGCCAGTATTAATATTACACACATTCATAGACATGGTTGGTCTTGTTTGCTTTTCAAAATACCATTTAATGTGAGAGACTTCAAATTACATTTCATTGATTGATTTTGGGTTTCATTTTTGTCATTTGCTCTTTGCCTTGCCATTTTTTCTTCTCTCGAACAAAAAACAATGGAAAAATTAGCAAATCAGAATCAAGAAGTATTATGTTTACAACTCATAGATTTGTGTTTATAAACTCAGACACAACGTGAGAGACATACTACTGAGGCCACTATCTGGCAATGCTGCATCCTGTCCCCTCCATGGAATGAGAAATGTCAAGACACAAAGTTACTTTACAGTAACTGTAATCTTCTATGCTAAGCCAGCATACCTGACTTGGACTTTGCTCACTGCCATCCCTCCACTGTAAATATTCTTGTATGAAATTACAGGTTGCCTTAAAATTAGTGACACATCATTTAAAAGCATTTTCCCCAAGAAAGACATACAAATTCCCAGATAAAAAATGAACAAATATTAAAACTGAAAATACAACCCCAAAGATCCTGATTCACTTACATTTCGATTTCAAATTTTTAACTGGCAGGATTAAAATACATACAATAATTAGATAAAAATTTGGGCTTTAATAATAAGTACTTAGAACAAGTGACGCCAATACAACTTGTATCCTTTCACAGTTAACAAATACTCCCCATATATTGTTTGATCTAGCCAGCTAGAGCCAATATAATTACATATAATATAAAATTAAATCTTTATTTGAAAATTTTAATAGTCTTTAAATCCAAACAAATACCACAAATAATAAAATAAAATGGATATACACATTTGTGTTTAATTTAATGGCTAGCTATTTTTGACATATTTTGGGCACTTTAAGTTTTAGCCTATACAAAGAAACAGGGATGCATTTATGTTATCACAATTTTATTTTTTATTTCAGTAAATTAAACATTGTTTCTTCTCCAAAAGTGTAGAGAATAAAAATTGTACATAAATCCTGACAATAGTTAAATATTATTGTATTAAATTGATAAGGCCTACATCATAGGACCTTAGAGTGAATTGTGGTTAGGTTAATAATATTGGTTATCATGCATAAGTTATGTTAAGAATGATAAACTAAAAGCTGACATGCTAATAATTAGAATTAATAAAAAAACTTGACCAAAGAAACTTTGTTTTTGCATGGGAGGACACCCATTTAACTTTGGAAATATATTTTTTAATTTATGATTTAGACTTAACAAATACAATTAGTCCTTAAACAAAATTATAACTTAATAGACAGCCAGTGTGTATAAAAACAAAAATCTGGATAACCCAAGATAATGTTAGGTATTAGTTAAAAATCAGATACCTCGGTTATGAACAGTTTTTTCCTCCCAATTAAAAATCAGCAATATTCATATTTAAAACTAGAAGATCCAGTGAGGTTTTTATTAAAGTATCTTACAACCTGGGTATATAGTTTATAAACATGAGGTAATGTTTGGAGAAAAAATACCTCCATTTGCATGAAAGTAGAGTGGGAAACCATTTAGGGATAACTACTCTCAGTTCACTCCAGAACCAGACTCCCGACATCGCCACCAGCATACCAAACTAGACGAGATTGAACACTAGTTTGCTGGCCCACTAATGCAAGCTCTTAGTGAATACCTACAACTGTGGGCATGCATACAACAGCATCTGTATAATTTTTTCTGGTGACAAGGCTGGGTTCTGAATCCTGGCCAAATGTAATGAAAGTGTTTTTTTTTTTCTAAATGGTTCCCTACTCTTCATCTACAAAATTGTGGGTACATTTCCTCTAAGCTCTACCTTCCTTGGCTCAAAGGGGAAACCCAAAACAGGGAGTAGAAGTAGTAAACACAAAATTTACTTTGAATAATTTATGTAAGAAAGAATATTTGTGCAACTTTCACAATAAATTATATATTTTTAGAGTGATGTATCATAATTAGGGAGAATTTTTGTGTCTATACCTGGTATAAATGTTTGTTTCATTCTTCTGATCACAAAAGTAAATTTTTTCTTAGGGCATTCCCTAAAAAAATATATTTTATAGCATGTCTGCTTTCATTTTAATCTCAAGAACAAGCTACATGAAAATATCTATATAAAATTTACAATTCACCTTAGAACTTACAAACTATCCCACAATTATCAGTACGGTATATATGAATGGTAAAGCTTAAATTATGACTTCCATTACTGAGACAGATTAATCAGTTCACAAACACAATATTAAATAAAAAGATACAATAAAATCTTATTAAAGCAAACTTCACACACAGCTTTGATTAGTATTCATTAATGTGTTACATGTTTAATGCCAAATGTGTGATTTTATTGCTTTGCTAAGGTACTTTCATAGCTGAATGTGCTTAGTTCTCTAGCCCCTCTGAAAATCTCAAAATGTTTTACTTTTAAATCACAGCTGCAAGATTTAAAATAGTAGGATTGCAACTCAAATTAACACCAAACTAAAACAAGTTTGTTGAAATAACATTATTCACGGGGGAAAAAATCGGTTTACTACAAGTTTTGAGAATTTATTTGGTAAACCATTTTGAGAAGATTCACAGGCGACTACGTTTTTATCTCCAATATGGTTGTAATATGAATACAGAGGTAAGGCAGGGAGAAGAGTGGTCACCTGCCTTGTGTATCATTCGGTTTAGGAGAATTAAATTATGTATTATTAATCCAAACAATTTAACTAATCTCTTTAATATTCACTTAATCAACTTGTTTCAAATGTATATCTATTTCTCTGTCAAACTTACTACAACAGCATTATAATGCATTAATTCCTAGCCAATATACATTTTAGTCTGATCAGCCAAAAGCTCAGAGCAGTAGGGAGAGAATATCATCAGACAGTAACTCAGCAATATAATTTGAGTAAATTTATGTTAATGAAATTAGGCTGTAGTGGTATTGAATGTTACCATTAAATATTTATAAGTTTGAGTATCATAAGGCAAGCTGCCAAATTTCGTGGATGGAGAATCATTTGCTACGGGCGTAAACATTATGTTGGTACGGCACTGATCCCAAGGCACTATAAAAACAACTTCAAACAACATCAAAACAAAACTGATAACATATTTAACTTTATGACAATTTAAATTTTATAACCCCCCCACACAAAAGAACCCCGAAAGAACCATAAATACATAGTAGGGTTTTGATCAAAGAATGGCATTCTCCTAATTTATATATATATTAACAGTTTAAATTGGCACATAAATTGAACCAAACAAATGAAAAAGTTATATTATAACTGTAGGCTAAAATAAGTGTTTACAAGATACCATGAATAAAATATATAAATAGCCTCCTTAACAGCATCATGATAAATCTTTCACAACTACTATGTTAAGAAAACTACAATAAGCACACCATAGAAAGGGGAGTATCTGACAGCCACAAAAACTAATTTCATGTGTTTATAGATTGAGTCATGAGATCTGCAGTCCTGACAATATCAATACAGATAAAACAATACTAGGGATGGACCCTCGAATCCTTAATGAGATTCGAGGATTTGAGAAAATTTCAGATTCGAGACTTAAATCCTTAAAAAAAATTGATTTTCAATTTTTTTAAAGTGAAATTTGTTTTAAAGCTCTAATACTGCTTATCGGTGGTTCAGACACAATTGTAACTATGGGATGAACTTAAGAACCAGACCACAGAACAGTAATTTAACACTTGACTGAATGTATGAATGTTATAATGAGTGGGTTATATATATATATATTTTTTTTAAACATTTTGTTACTAATTTATTTTATATTATCTTAATATAATTCCTCCTAGGTTCATAAAAGAGTGTTTTCAAACCAACTCTAGATAATACTAATAATATAGGCCTAATATTTTACTAATATAGATGGTTTGAATCCACTTTTTCTAGAATCTAACTTCTCAATTTACTTACAAACTCTAAATTTCGAATCCCAATCTAAGAAAACATGATTAGCATAAGAAGTTAACTTTACTTCATTGATAGGATTATCTTTTTTCAATCTGATTTTTTTCATAATTTTTTAGCACTGCATCTTACTACTTATTCAAAATATACATACTAATTATGCTAATGAGTTAGGGAGTAGGACAGTTGAATATAGAGGAAGTGTGGCCACATTTGCATGGAGAGTGGAAAGCCATTTGGAAAAACCATTCTCAGTATAACCGACCAGGATTCGAACCCTGATCTCCCTGTCATCAGCAGTCTAGTCTAACATGAGAGTGACATCTTAGACCATGTAGTTCAAATTAATATTCTTGAGTCTCCATTTAAAATATGATTTTTAGCTACAGTAGGTACACCATAGATTTTACCTGAATGACAGTTGAAACATCATATGTTTGGGTTTTGGTTTGCCAACACTTGTACAATATTACTGTTTTGTTATAAAATAACCCAAACTTAAGTTTTCTCAAATTAATTAATTACTTATAAATTATAATTATTTTTTTTATCCAATCCTAAACAATATTTTAAACATAATTAAACTATTACTAACTTCTACTACTTTCTGAGGAAGATGCTATAATAGCACAAAAATATTGAAGTGTATGTAAATAAATGTTAGTGTTTTTACTTTTATTTGTGCTTTATGGTTTTCCTACTACTATATCATTTTATTTATTACAAAACATAAATAAAAGTATCTATTCTTGGTTTTTTAATGTTATCACCAATGTATAATAATATAGTGCATACATTAATACAGGCATTGTATTTACTTGGAAAAGATAAATACTCTTAATTTTTTTATACATATAATAAATTATTTTAAGATTATTTTATTGTATTGTGAAATATTTACTTTAATAAAATATTTTTATCTACTGTTTGAGTGCACAATTGTAAAGAACTTGTTATAAAACATAAATATGCTTTGTGCCCAACCTAAAATAAATATAAATAATATTGGCCTAAATTACTGTGGTTAACTATAACATTCATACAATACCATATATTCTCATTACAGCTATCCATAGTGAGAGTTGTCAGCTGTTGGCATAGGTATACATTAGGGACTATTTCTAGTAACTTTTTGAGCTATCATCTAAGTAATCTCAGGCGGTGAATGTACTTTAGATACCAATATTTGTTAATATAATACACTCATAATAGCAATAATATATTAAATTAGGTTGTAAATTAATGGTCTACAGTCTGGTATAAATCGTAAAATAGCTTTAGAATAAATTCTGACTAAAACTGAATATATATATATATATATATATATATATACTTGAGCAAACATTTTTTTGAAACCTAGCATATACTTAAGGATTCCTTAGTTATCGATGTTGTCCGCAAAAGAAAAAGTATTTTATAACCATTTTATGACAGTAGGTTAAGCACCGTACTGTAGTGGCAATGTTATGTCCTGGATTATCCTAGATACATGTATTGAGTTCAGTGAGTTACAGTGAGAGTGGGGAGATGACTAATAGCCACTAGACATATTTTTAAATGTCAATTTGTTTTTGATAAATTTTTTTAAAGTACCTGTTTAGGTTTTACACAATTATCTTTTTAAATACTGATTTGGTTTCAAATATTTAATTTATATCTTTCTTCTACTGTCTGAGAAAATAAAATAAATCTTACATTCCAATGGTAATTATTTGTGTTTATCCTTCTTGGTATGTGGGGTGACAAATTTTCTAGACATTCTATATTTCAGCCCTTTAGTGCAGTGAGACGCAAACAAAGAGAGAGAGTAATGTGTGATTTGATGATAAATAAAACTGCTAGCAGCTAGTATAACATTACCCTATTTTACAAGGTTATTCTGTATTACATTTTCTTAGCTCAGACGTCAAGGTTGAGGATTATAAAAAAACTAATTTTAATAACAATCGTAAATGATTAACCAAATCAATCAATCACAACCATATTGTATTTTTTTACTAAATTCTATACTAAAATAAATTTAAAAAACCATCAGAGAAAATACTTATTTTTGAATTAGAACTATCTGGGGTAAATGAAGCAGCATAAAAAAAAAAGTTACTAAGAGCCAACCCTTGGATTGAGAAATATTATTGTTGTTTCATAGAAGTACAAAGAGTTCACACTTTAAAATAATCAGTAGACCTTCAACAATGTTTAATTTAGCAATTTGTTTCCCCAGTAAGATTAATTAAAATTGCATATATTAATATATTGATTGATACAAAAATTAATAAGTGCAATTTAATAAGATTGTGACAGAAAATAAAGAACACCCAGCCCAGTAAATAATAAAATATTATACATGATCTAAATCGGAATCAGTTACAGGCCGTAATAATAATCATAATAATAATAATGATTGTGATTATGTAACTTAAGTCATTCTTACTATAGACTGGATTGCCAGTAAGGGCCAGTTTCATAGTCAAGTTTAGTACGCATACACTAAATACAAGACGACACCTACCTAAACCAGAATGGAATGGGCCGTTCTCACATAGGAAACTGGCCCATTCCATTCTGGTTTAGGTGGGTGTCGTCATGAACTTAGTGTAGCGCCGCACTTGAGGCGTACTAAATTTGACTATGAAACTGGCCCTAAAACAGTCATGATTTGAATCTCAGCTGGTACACTAGTACTGGTTATTCCATTCCTCTACACACTAATGTGAATGAATTTTCTTTAAGATACCTTACTGGTCCCTACTCCAGGGAGGGTAAATCTATGATTCGAGTGGCACGCTGAGAATAAAAAATTAAACATTTAATAAAAATGTTCCCAACGTAGTAACATTTTTTGAAGTCATTAATATCTCAACAGAAATGTTATTGACAATTAATTATATGGTATTTCACAAAGAACTCTATGAAGTCAACGGTTAGAAATCATCTTGTGTGGTGCTGAAGAAGAACAAGTTATGTACCGCACATAAATTTATTGGCTAGAAAAATATAACAACATGTTTCAAACTAATATGGACGAGATTATGTATGTTTTTGCTTTTACCAATTTAATATTTATCTTCTTTTTAACTGAAGGTGTTATTTTCAAGTTTCAATGTTTTTAATTTGAGTTTTTGAAATTAATATTGTCTAAAACAAGTTAATTATTTTTGAGTTGAACATACCCCTAGTAAGTTTATATCTATATACACACAAACTGGGATGTTTAACTCCAAAATAATTAACAACTTCTTCCATTGAGTAAGGATTCTGTGTGTTTATTTCGATTGGTTGAACCCACCTTTTCAGAAATCTGAATTTTAATTTTACCTACTAATCTCGAATATGAATCTTAGAAAACATGATAAATGTCAGTGTCCAACTTTCTCACAATGTTGTGATATTTTTCTTTAATTTTGATTTTGTTCATGTTTAGTGGTAAATTAATTATTGGTTATGTTTGTTTTGTAATTATGTTGGGCTTTGCCACTATTAAGCATAATAGATCCAAGAAAAATCAAAATTCAATTAAAAAATAATAATTCAAATATGAAATTATTTAAATCCTTAAATATTTGAGGTATTTGATGATTTAATATTCAAGAATATACACACACATGCACACACAAACACATTGTTATAGCTGCAAGGAATATTTAGTATCAACCTGTTGAAATTGTCAACAAACACACGTTAGTGCGTGTACTTTTTTGTGATAAAGAAAAACCAAATTGTAAATTCTAGCCCTTCAAAATATGAATCAAAGGCTATTAAAAGTAGTTGTATTTACAATTATTTATTTATACTACATATATTGTTGCCTATTTGAACCTTGCATAGCATACACAAAACAACATGGAGTGAATTTACAGAAAATTCAACAGTATTCACAAGAAGACCCTATTCAGAAACCACAATACAGAAAAAAAGAAAAATCTGTTTAAAAATCATTATCAAAATCAAACATTGGCTTCTGTGTGTGCGAGCATTCATATTCTTGATTTAAATCCTTGTTAGTCTCACCAAGGTTTTAAACGTAATCTCAACCATAATGATGGAAAACGAACCTCACTGATTCCTTAGTAGAGCTCACATTATTTACAAGTTACAAACGGTGGTAATGAAATAGTGTACAACCAAAACGGCACACAGTCATTAGTTTTACAAAACAATTTAGTTATCAAAATCCGAACACATAAAATAATGCTAAAAATAATACCAAAATGTATATTTTACATTATATTATTTTAAAAGACAATATCACAAATATGGTTTTTCATAAAGAAAAAAGGTGCATCTCTACAAGACAAATGTTTGTTTGTTTAACATATGAACATCCAATAACACAGAAAATACACGGTGAGATCAAAAAAGCTTACAGTTTATTTCGAAAGCCTCTTGTAAGTTGAAAATCTCTAGAAAAAATATTAATGAACAACTTTTCAAAGTATGTACCTTTAGCTTATGCCCCAAAGTTTTATCAATTTAACTATTTATCAGTTTTCTCTAAGTACAAAACACAATCCTTAAAATAATAACAAAAACTCAGAATGTTCGTTGGGAAACAAATACTGTCAAAGTAGCAACCAATGTTTGTAATATGTCACAAGCAGAGAACAAATAGAACATTTTTTTTTTTAGAGAATTTTAGTAAACAAAATTATTAAGATTCATTTTCATTTTTTTTAAATATACATACGTTTACTTCCAAATGATTAATAGAAGTGCATTTTTTGAGCTTAAAGTATACTGATTTAAGTGAATCAACTAAATAACTCACCCTTTAAAGTCCCTTGACCAAGATTGGAAAACAAAATTGCAAACAAAACTACCTCCAGTATACTCAGCTGGGCTTCATACACTAATCCCCTATTAACTCTATCGACTTTAAATTTCAAGTGTGCACAGATACTTTAAAGCAATAACAATTAATTCAGTTTTCAGGTATTTCATTTAAAAACTATTATTTTTACAGACGTTAAAGTTTAAGTATTATACTCTGAATCAATATTTCTTCACCAGCTTTTATGGCAGCTAACCAACCAGCCTGGACAAATAAGTTGAGCTTATTGTCTACCACAGAGAATAGATACAGATACAATTGTCCAATAAGAGGCTGCCTAACACATGGGTGTGCATGAATGTAAAAAAATCATAATTATAACAACCCCAATAAGGCAGTTTCAGGTGTGATACAAACCTAAGATACAATAGTTGTAACACATATCCTTATAGCTCTCAGGCTTGCCAATAACTTAAATCTAAAACAAATCAAGGATTTGTTTTTAAAAACTTAACCCTTCATAAACTGGCTCTAGAGAAAATCCTTCTCTCACAAATTTATAAAAAGATAATACAGTTTATTCGTAGAAAGTTAAATCACGCTTTGATAACTCTATGATCGGCATCAATATGAGCAATGACAAAACCGCAACATGCATTTTATATATTATGCACTCACAAAAATCACATTTTTAGCTTTTCACAAAGCCCACAACATCAAAATCAGAAAATAATTGTTACAAGTTTAATAGCTGAAACAATGACACTTATGGGGGAGAGGAATGTGTTTGAAGGTAACATTAATATTCACATTTAAAAGAATAGTTGAATAGGTAGTAAAAAAAATATGTAAAATTAGGAGAGACAACTATTAACTTATCCAAACACAATATGGCTTTTACATTGAAAAGAAGACAATTCACACTTTACATTGCTGCCAATGGATAAACAAGGCATTGCCTCTTGAAGATGTAGATTGTTACCGCTCGATCCCTTGACCTAGGTTTCATTCTAACAGAACTCATTAGGAGGGAATGTGAAGTGTGCAACACAACTTCTTAAAAGAGGAAACCCAAAAACACAAAAAAAAGAGAATAATAAATTGATAAATAATGATGGGACACTTGAACAGGAACATGTATAAGGAACGAATAAAATAAATGGGCATTGGATATGAATATATATTTCCTTTTAATTTTCAAAAGCAAGCTTTTACTGTCTATGACATAGTTTATTCTATCCACCTGAAGAAATGTGTTTGTTAGGGCTTATCTCAACAAAAGTATTATTATGGATGAGTAGCGGGAAGAAGGAAGAGGGCAACAGAAGGAGTTGTTCTATTGGTGTGAGACCTTAAATGGAGAGGAAAGTACCCTTGAAGTGTAAGGAAGTGCTGTACAGGGTGTACTTTGTAACCAAAGTCACATATGCAACAGAAACATGAACATTGCATGTAAGAGAAACTATAAAAGTGGAGGCCAATGGAATGAAGTTTTCTGGGAAAGAGTGGGGGTACAGAGAGTACATGGGATAGTAGTGAAAGCATGACTGAGATGGCATGGTCATGTAATAAAGATGAAAAAGGGAGAATACCAAAGAGGATGACCAAGATGTAATATGAAGGAAAAATGAGACATTTTACTAAACTGACCTGCTCAAAGGCTGGAAACAGTTGATATTGATGAGCAGGAAAATTTCCGAAAATTTAAATTCAACCCTATTAATGCCAAAAATGCAGACGAGAGACCCCAAGTTGCGAAAATGTCATTAAAATATCAAGTATTTGAAAAAGAAAGCAAACAGCCAAGCTTTGTTTGCCAATTTCATTTGCTTCCCTCATAAGAGCCAAGTTTACATTTTAAAAGATTACTATGAACAATTTTTTTTTTTCCATTTAAATTGCTGGCTTGAAAATTAAATAAACAAATATTAAATAAAAAATAGTAAAAAGTTTTGTTCATAAATTTAATAAATTACTACTTTACATTTTAGATACATAATGTGTGTAAAAAAAGAAAAGATTGCCATTTATTGTTTTCAATCCAGTCAGGGAATGTTCAGTTGGAAATTTACCCAACTCAAAGCATTACCAATTGGGCTGGTTATCAATCCTATTCCATCATTTAAACAGGTTCTCTTTTCCAAATAAATTAAAAATAAACCAACATATTTATAGCTGTTCATTTTGAAAACATATTTTGTCACTGTGCCAAAAGTGGTAAAACATTCTTGCATGGTGAATGAATAACTGTTTAAAGAGTAACTTTTTGAGTTTCAAATAGGACGATATGCAAAAACGATACTAAGCAAGGTGAAGAAAAGACCATGTCAAATCTATAAGATGCTTTGCAAGAAATATGGCTAGGAGTAATATGAAATCTTACATAGAGATACTACAACCCTGCGGGAAATAAATTTCTCTACATTCACTGCCTTTTATAATCATAATTTTGCTAGTAAAATTAACAACACTGATTATAAATGAACAAACCTTTGTTAGAATGGCAGAAAATATGAAAAACACTATATTAAGTGTGGTAGAATGAATCAATTTATTGAAACATATCAAGAATCATACGAAATTGGGACTATGGCAGCGAAGGAAAGAATGTGGGAAGAAATAACCAGAAATTTTAAATCTACCAGTAGTTTCCAAAAGTTGATGTTATTTGATCAGTTTATAATTTTAAAGTCCTTTCTTTGGATCTGTTATATTAAATCAATATATATCGAGTAGTCAGATTATCAAAATCTAGATAATATAGGCGTGCCATATTTTGTTGTGAAAACAAAGCAATATAAAAACATGTGCAGTCTCAATAGTCCATGTGCACTGCACCACCTTGAGGTATATCATTAGAGTATGGTCGAAGTACAGGCGAAGCCTTTCCGAGACCAGCATTTGAAACAACAACTTTATTGAGTCATTTTTGGAACTGAGCCACTTGATAGTCTTAGAAAGCAAAGTAAATCCATGCATCTTTAACTGTATACTTTGTGCTTGTTAAATCTTGTTCTTGCATACAGCCCTTAAAGTCAAATATATTTATAATAATCTTGTTCAGAGAATGTGAAACCACATTATGAACTCAGGCTAGTCAAGTTTGATACCCACTAACCCAATCCTAATAGTCTACCCTGTTCCAAATAAACAATTAAGTGTCTTATGACTAGATAATCAAGTGTAAAGTGTCACTATTTCAGCAAAATTAACCCTAAACATAGACAGCTCAACAAGACATTAAGATTTATTTATCATAATATAATATTGTACAGAGTGGGGCACAAACAATTAGATGATTTATGCTGAGGAAAGTGATGGACAATGTGCTGAGGTTTGCCTAACATCTGGTGGAGCTCACCTGAGTGACATTATCTTATAAAAGTGAAAAAGTGTAGAGTGTAGTTAGCTTTTATTTAGCTAGTGAATATTTATTTTTCAAGGTTATAATTGTCTAATTGTTTATGCTCCATCTACATAGTAAAAGATCCCTGTGCATACAATACTTAACAAATTAAAGTGCTGCCATATTTTAAATAGTAAAGTACCTGAAGAACAGGCTAAAAATCACAGAAAGCTTATTCTAAAAAGCACCTTGATGAAACGCCCTCCTTCATATTGGATGGCTATTATATTAATAAAAGTGATTAGAAAATACAAAATAGTTTGGATACGGTTCAGTTTTAAAATTATTGTTTATTTTAATAAGTTTTTAAATTAGATAAAAGTTATATTAATTTATAGGATCTATGAAAACCATCAAAAGGAAAGGACAATAGTCTAAAATTCAGTGGTTCCAAGTCTTTGCTTGTTAATGAACAGATAAAATTATTTGTTCCAAATAAAGTACCGGAATTTGGGGTTAAGTCCAGACTTTTCCATTAAAGGTATAATGTTGTTCCAATATAAAGGTTAAAGGTGTGGAGTGGGGTATGAGAGAGAAGTATAGTATTGGTTTGACTCTTCCATGGATATAAACTTGTTTGATACAGGGAAAAACCAAATAAAACTTAAACATAAGTTATTTATAAAAAAAACAAAATTGGTTCTCAGAAAAATGAATAATAATTTACATACACACTCCTCAAAACAATTATAACCATAACTAAAAAATTGTCTGTGGAGCAGGAGAAAAGAGCTCTTAGAACACTGTTTGGTAAAAACTAATTTAGAAGACTTACTCACTTGAAATTGGTTCAAGAGCTTTTTTAATTACTATACTTTTGCTTGTGTGCTGTTGTTTTCAACCATTTATATCATCATCATCATCATCATCATCATGACCACCACCACCGTGCGAGGTTTCCGCCTCTATGGGTCGTCTGACACATCCCCTTTCATTCCACTTGATCTCTCAAAACTTCTCCCTCAGACATGCCCCTCCAGTCAACTTATTTAGCCTCCATGTCCTTCTCCGCTGGGTCCATTCATCTTTTTTATGGTCTCCTAACATTCTCTTTGATCTGTAAGGCTTTCTTAGGCATTATGTCCTCCATTCTCATCACATGACCCCAACCATAGCAACCTTTTTCTCTTCAGTGTTTCTTATAATGGTATGACTTTTAAACTATCCCTAATTATTTCGTTCCTTATCCTGTCTCTTCTTGTAACATTATCAATGCCTCTCAGGAACCTCATCTATGCTGCCTACAATCTACTTAAATATCTCACTCCATGTCCGTATTTCGGATCCATATATCAATAATGGGTGGTAATATGCCTTATATAACATAGTTTGGACCTCTTTTCCTATATTCCATTGCCAGATTATATCCTTAACCACGTAGTAGAATTGTCCACTCTTCCATATCCTTTATCCAATTTCCTCCTGGATCTTACCATTTGCATTAATCTTACTTCCTAAATAGCTGAGTTCCTTTTATTTAATTGTTACTTTCTTTGCTGGATATGTGTTTCTATCCACCTTCATTATCTTGTTCTTATCCAAGTTCATGTCTAATCCATATATTTCCATTGTTACAGCCCAATTTGCTAGTTCTTTCTCAAAGTCCTCTTCCAACTCCTTCCAGGTCATGACATCATTCATTTATGCCATCAATTTCATATCCCTGGGTTTCTGTGACCCTGAGTTTTTGAGCGATAATTTAATCCATCACAATATTAAAAAGGAATGGTGATAAAATGCTTCCCTGTCTCTCTCCTCTTTCTGTTTGGAACCAATCAGAGTATTTATCTTCTAATATAACACAATTTTCACACTAAATGTTCCTGACTTAAAATACTAAGCAGAAATTGATAAAACTAAATAAATAGGAAAAATAAACTACTAAGAGTAAATTTGATGAAGAAAGTCCACCTAGGGAAAGNAGGGGAAATGTGGGAAGAATCAAATACACAAAGGCGACATCTTCTTCCTATCTTCTGTCTTCCATAGCAGAAGTAGTCACTAAACACATTTTAACACAAATAGATTAATATTTCAGCATTGTCACTTTTATCAAACACAAAGAAGAAAGAAGAGACTACAAATAACACAAACAATGGATTACTTCATTTTGAATTTAAAGAAAAACTGTTAGAAACAAATTGTGCCAACTGTTTTTGGGAGTAACGATACATTTCTTGGCTATGGTTAGTATTTATCTAGACCTTTAAAAAGATAAAAAGAATATAATAATATAAATTATATTTTAAAATAATAATAATTTAAAAAATGTTAATCTTATAGAAAGAAAGAAACTATTTTTTGTTGAGGTCTGGTGTTAATTTTGATTTGGTAATCCATTGGTGGGCCGGTTCCCACTGTCTAAGTTGAGAACTGTTGCACTGTTGAGGAAATGCTCTTAATATTTTGGTGGTGTAGCAGGTTTGAAAGTCCTGGTTGTGGGTACCAACATGAATGGGTAAAGGCTTGTCTGGATCTTTGTGATTTGTGTCAAAATGATGATTGTTCATTCGCTGTCTGAGATAACCCGTAGTAGGCCGATATATTCTGCATCACATGATTTGCACTGTAGTTGATATAGCAAGTTATTTGTTTTGAAATTGTAATAACCAGGGATTTTGTATTCCAATTGGGTTACTTTGCTGTTGAAGGATGTAGCTAGTAGGTAGATTCCATATGTGCTGCAATTGGTGTTACCGCAGGGGTATGCATCTTTGGTAGTCGGATTCTCTTGGGGTCAGGAAGTTTGGGATGGACTAGAATATTGTGAAGATTGGGTGGCCGTTTGAAAGTGACTCTTGGGGGTGAACTAAAGTTTTGGGTCTGGGTGAAACTGGTTAGGAATTTGTAACCACTTTTAAGGATGGTGTTTATACGTTGTAGACCAGGATGGTGTGTTGTGAGAGGGATGTCCTAAACTTGTTTTGGGGGGGTCATAGTCATCCTTGGAGAGTGCTCTGGAGATTTGGTTGTCAATTAAAGGCTTGGGGTAACCTCTGCTTTGGAAAGATGTGGAGAGTTGTTTACAATATTCAGTTAAATCATCAGGCTGTGAACATATAAGTTTGGCTCGGATGGCAAAACTGAATAGTAGAGACCTTTTTGTGTAATAAGAATGGCTGCTATGGTAGTGGAGGTATTGTTGGTGATTGGTGGGTTTTATATGTACAGTGATGTGAATTTGTTTGTTTTCAAGGAACAGATTCACATCAAGGAAGGTAAGACTATGCTGTGATTTATTGTGGGTGAAGTTTAATGGGCTCCAATTGTTGAGATTATCTAGAAAGATGTCCAATGATTTTTCGGAGTGAGGCCAGATCATGAAAATGTCATCGATGTAGCAAAGCCATAGATAGAGTTTGATAGGCTGAGAATGTAGAAAGCGTTCGTCTAGTAGTCCCATGTAAAGATTTGCATAAGGAGCCATGCGTGTACCCATAGCTGTGCCCTTTAGCCATTGGGCCACCTCATTTTTAAACACCAAGCTGAAGAAATACAGCACTTTTTAGAAATGAAAATGGTTCAGCTTATCATATATGTTACCTACTTATTCCAAGAACCTTCAACAATTCCCCTTTTTGTCAAACCCAATCATATACTTTTTCTTAGCACTTTGCCATAAGCCTTTTTTGTCAATGAAGGCTATCATGGTATCTTTACCATATTCCCATCTTTATTCAATGATCTGTTTCTGTATAAAGATCGCATCAACTAGAGATCTTCCTTGCCGAAATCCGCACTGTTCTTCCCTTGCTGTTTCATATAGTCTCCACTTAACTTTTCATAAGAGTAATTTTTCATATATTTTAAACAATGGCATAACAATGTAATCACCCTGTAATTTTCACATTTTGACTTTAACCTTTTTTTATATAAGGGCATAATAACCCCTTTCCTCCAATATACTGGTATTTTCTTTCCTTTCATACCACTCGCATCATTCGGTATAATCACTGTAATCACATGGCTCCTGCTGCTTTTATCATTTCAACCATAAATTCATCTATTTCTGGCGATTTCTCGTTAGTCAACTCTACCACTGCTATCTCAAAGTCTTGCATATAAAATTCATCTACCTCTTCTCCTGGAACTACTGTTTTTCTCATATATATTCCGCTATTTGAGTTTCCTTCAATATTAACTAGTATATGTATATAAGGTTTCTAACTCTTCCTCCACACAAATGCAGGTACAAATCCTATAGATTCTACCTTACTCATCCCTACTCCACTAGTGTGACTAACCATTGATAGCCTGGATGATTGATAGGCCGTTGTGTAAAACCATTTATGTGAGTAAATATGTTGCAGTATTATCCTTTCCATTTTGAACAATAATTTAGCTTTAGGATCTAAATCTATACTAAAAAATACTTTTGGTGTCAATAATTTGTAATTATTGTACATTATTGACTAGTATTTCAAACACAACTCCAATGAAATGTATATTCCTCAATACCAAACCTTCCGCTTCCAGAAATTGAGATTAATTCTGACAATTTTGTGCATATAGAAAGTATTTATTTACAATGTAATTTTGAAAGAACACATAATATTCAACTAATCAAAAATTATAAAGTAATAATTATTCACAAAATATAGTTCTAAAATAAAATTTGCATGATTATTTGTACATCTGAAAACTGTGAACATTTTTCATTATCACCACCACCAAACCTAGAATTTGCACTAAGGAGACAATCACCAATAGGACTGACCTTATAAGAGTTGGAGATAAAATAATTTTGGATTACGAGAGGGCTGAACCATAACTCCCACTTTACACTTAGAAAAAGTT
Source organism: Timema poppense (assembly GCA_902141375.1). NCBI lineage: Eukaryota > Metazoa > Arthropoda > Insecta > Phasmatodea > Timematidae > Timema > Timema poppense. The sequence goes on from CABFOV010003081.1 coordinate 24,777, forward strand.
TACATAGCATTTTTTAGTATTTAATTTTAATATCAAGAAAAAAAAAAAATCTGAATTTAATGAAGACTTTTTTTTATCCAAAAGCTAATATTATGTGTCATGATTATCCACAAATGATCAGAATCGTTGTGATTGTTACAAGAGCTTATTGGGTCTGCCCTAATAGGGACAAAAATAATGTGACTTTTACAATGATTAGAGAAAAACAGTTCCCATTTCACAGTACTGCCGCTGGACAGAGAGGAACAGAGCTCACACTTTACACTACTGCCATTGGACAAGGAGAAACACAGTTCGCACTTAGCACCTGCTGGGCAGAGAGGAACGCCATTCACACTTTACACTGTTGTCACTGGACGAAAAGGAACACAATAGCTGTATAAAATGTTTTCCTCTTTGTCCAGCTATAATTTAAAAATAATTAAGTAGTGTTGGGTGGGTTGGTTTGTTTCTGCAGTATGACGAATCTTCTTTGAGAACCAAAACCTGTTTTAGTTTCAAGAAACATACCATGCAATGCATTTGGCTGAACTCAAAGTGTAAGGGTGGATATTGTATTTAGTTTATTAGTAGGTGATTTCCAAATTACCAGTTAGTAGTTAGTGATGTCACATTTACATATATTTGAGAAACCAAATGGTTTTAGGTTATATTGTAAGCATTATATTAAACCAATTACCAAAGATAAAAATAATATAGCTGGTAACAGTTAAAACAACCCCATCACTCCAGTTAATACACGTTCGATACACTGTTTTATCACACTTACCATTGACTATGGTTAAAGGTATCTATGTTACAAATGTGATGCAATACTACATAATTTTATTTTATAAATAGTAAAATTTCCACTTCAGATTTCAGATCTCATTTAAAACAATAACATAAAAACAGTCCTGCCAACTTCTACATATCCCCAAAAAAAGAAATAAAAGACACAAACATACCAAAATAGCTAATATCCCCAAATATAAAACATTAATAATATATTATATAAAAACAGAAAAATAAATAAGCTTGTTTTTAGATGATAGGCCTTTGTTAGGATATAAGTATTTACAGTTATATTTTAATATATATTACATCAATATTTACATTTGTATAGTAAAATTGGAGATAATATCTCTTTTAAATTATTTTTTAAATATTTGTAAGAAAAAGAAGGTATATATTTGGGAAAGACTTGGTAATGGTATGTATGGATGTGGAGAAGGCATATGAAAGCATGAATAGAAATAAAGTTTGGAAAGCGATGGATGAGGCTGAAGTGGAAAGAAGAGTTGTAAGGAGAGTGAAAAGGGTCTGAGGATAACAGGAGTTGAGTTAATACAAAGAGTGATGAGAGGTCTAGTGTTCCCAAATAAAAAGGTAGTGACCTTTCTCCATGACTTATTGTAATGGAAATGGTAATGAACAAAGTTGTAAGAAAACTTGGGGAGGAAAGAATTAAAGACATGATGTTTGCTGATAACTTGATGGTATGGGGGGAGAAGGAAGAGGGAGTACAGGAACAGCTGCAAGAATGGAATGATGAAGTGAAAGAGTGTGGAATGAAATTATAATTATTTAACACCGCGTTCCACTACCCGTTTGGGTTATACGCTTATGTACCAATTACACTAATAGATTAGGAATTGGGAAGGTTAAAACTAGAGGAAGTGAAACCGCATCCGCAAGGACGGAGAGTGGAAAACTAGGTATTTAGGTAAAACCATCCCAGTTCACCCGACTGGGATTCAAACCTCGATCTTCCCATCCTCTGCAGTCAAGCTCAACACAAAACTAGCGTGTTAGCCAACTACACCACCGAGGCGGGTTGGAATGAAATTAAACATGGCAAAGTGTGAAGTGATGGACTAAAGCTGAGAAAAGCACAAAATGTAAAATATCTTGGAAGCGTTATTTAGGCGAAATGTGGAAGTAGAAAGGATCTGATAAGAAGGGGACATGAGGAAGAGTTGTTCTATTGGTGTGTAAGAGACCTGCTATGGAGAAGAGAAGTGCCCTTGAAGTGTAAGGAAGTGTTGTACAGAACATACTTTGTACCCACTGTCACATATGCAGCAAAAACATGGACAGTGAATGTAAGAGAGACTTGGAAAGTGGAGGTCATGGAAATTAGGTTTGTGAGGAGCATGTTAGCTGTCACAAGGAGAAACAAGATTAGGAATGAAGTAAGGAAAAAGTGGGAGTAAAGGGAGTACATGAGATAGTAGAGGAAGCAGGACTGAGATAGTATAGATATGTATATAAGGATGTAAAAAGAGGATGCCGAAAAAAATGATGGAAATGAATAATTTAGGAAAAAAGGTTGCAAGGGAGTTCAAGAAAGAGATGAGACGAGCATATAATAGAAAGTGTGCAAGTGAGAGATAGAATTGAAGCAATTTAAGGAAGAAGATGGAGGTATTTTACTAAATTGACATGGCCAAAGGCTGAAAACAGTTGATGATTATTTGATGACGATGTTAGAGAAAAGTATTGAATGTTAAGGAAGCTGTAAAGATTTATATTTTCTAAGAGGGTTAGTTCTATTATTGATAATCATCATATCAGTTTACAAACTTTTGTTAAATCATCTATAGATATTTATACTAATTTTTTTTAATAACATTTTTAGGTACAATACTTAAAACTAGAGATGGGCCACTCGAATCTTCGAATCCGTGAATCCACTGAATCCTGACAAGTATTCAAGATTCGAGGATTTGATGGTCGAATCTTTCACCTCATAGACAAAACATAATATTTTGAATTCAAAAATTACTTAGTTAGGCCTATTTGGAAAGCATAACTCAATACGTAATATTTATTTTGTCGAACAAAAGAGATTAACATGAATAAAATCATTAGAAAAAAAATGTTATGTGTGGAAAATATTACGTGCCTAGTACCCTACCCTCCCACCTCTATGGGAAACTTGGACACGTCCGTTTTGGCACAGGCTCACTTCTAAGACTTTCACCTCATGAAAAATCTTGTAAATATTTTAACGAACAGATTATAACTCTTCAAAAACTGAAAATCAAAACTATAATTACAAATAAACTCGAAATAAATATAACAAATTATGGCTTTTTTAAACAGAAATAAGAACATATTACACATGATACAAAGTCAGCGGCCATTACACACGATACAAAGTCGGCTGCCATAATGTATATTGTTAACTCGCCCAAGTGATGATTAAAATAAACATACTGTTAATTCTTACTATCCAACTGGTTTTAATTATCTACAAAGCACCCCAATTTATTGCATACAACCCTTAAGTTAGATATTTTATTGGGTTTCATGAAAAATAAATACTGTCAACCGTCAGACACCAATAAAACTGTTTATTTATTCCTACCGGCCTACGTATTGTATATCGATTGTTTGTTTAGAATCAATTCAGGTAATCTGATCACTTATTAAGTGCTCTCGAGTGTTAAGAATCAAATAACAACTTGCTAATTCATTATTTATTTTTAAATTGATTTTAACTAAGAGTTTATTATTTTTTTTAATATGTTATTGAAGTAATTGTAAAAATATTTAAACCTAGTCCTGCCTTATTATGTGGTAATGAACATATTGTAGTCGAAAATATGTCCTTGTTTTAAATATAATGTATTCTCAGAAATCGATATATCGCAAGAATCGAATATACTTCTTATTTTCTACGCGAAGATAGATAATGGATATATAAGAAAATAATAATAAAACATACTTAGGCATTATTTTCACTATTTCCAATGTATGTTTAATTGTTAAGCCTGTTGTTTTAGACTTTATTAAAAATATCTGTTTGTATTTTTATTTTTGCTATCTTAATAAAATAAATTATAATCCTTCAATGATGATTAAAATTGATCAAAGGATAACTAGGACTAATCTGTTTATTTCCCATGTTTTTTTAGAAGCTTAACTCATTTTAACAACACTTTTAAAAATAAATAAAAGACACTCAAATTTTGATTGATTTGATTTCTAAACATTAATATAAGTCTAGATTGTTTATTTTGGCTGGATTTTAACCTGTATTTTGCAAGAGGTGGTTGGGGTTGATTAAAATTGAAAACATGATTGAAATAAATCTTAATGTACAGTCCAGGCCTATATTGCATAATGTAGGTCTATTTGTAAATCATTAAAATTTCAAACAATTTGCTACGATTCAGATTCAAGAATAAAATGTAGATTCTGATTCGACCCATCTCTAGTTAAAACAAAACAAATTAATTATATTGAAATATATCTTTATGATAAACAAGGCTGGGCAAAGACCATTTATTCAATTTAAAGTGGAGCTGAAAAAAAATATCTTGAAGCCAAATAGAATCTAAAATATTTAATTACAATTTTATGTTGACTCTATATAGTTGTGTGTGTTTGTGTGTGTAAATGTATCTACAGTTTTATATCAAATATAATTTTCAACATGTCTAGCTGATTTGAATTTGGGTGATGAACCAGGCTATTTTTTCATTTAATTCTACTTCTACAGACTTTTAAATATGAATAATATTTACAATGAATATTTCAGTACTGGTACTACAGTGCTAAACAAAACTTGAAAATAAACATGTGTTTCAGAAGTCAATATTCTTAAAAAAATATATAAAAAAAATAAAAACTCTAGCATCGCGTCTTACTACCCATTCAGGTTGTATGTCAATATTCTTTTAAATATTTTATAGCCTTTGTAGTTGGTTGTCAAAGCTATTTTTTTTACCAAGCAAAGTCAAAGTAATTGGAACTTCCCCACACTCAAAATTCCAATATTAGAGGTGTGTCGATTCAGATCCTGATAAATTGTAATATAGCAGTTATAAGCGCACCATTTTTATTAGTTATTTTTATTTTAATAAAAAATCTTCACACTGAGTAATAGAACAAATTAATAAAATGTTTGGAAAAGACTGATTTATAATGTATCAATGTTAGAAGAATACAATCCTAGAATATCATGTAACTTAATCTCTAGTGATTATTAATGTTTTAATAAAATCTCATATTGATTATTAATGTTACAATGAGATCTCTTAGAACACCTTCTGGGATAATAAAAAAGTCCATTAATAATAAGTGTCCATTGGTTGGATTTTATTTTAAAATCATACTTTTTGAACACAGTTTAACCATATAAATTAGGGATGGGGCCCTTGAATCTTTCGAATCATTAAGAATATTTGAGATTCAAAACACTTTTTTTTTATTTTACTTTTTTCAAGTGAAATTTATTTAAGAGCTTTAATACTGATTATTGGTGTTTCAGAACCAACTATAAATATAGGATGAACTTAACAACCAGGCCTCAAACAAGTAATTGAACACTCAAGTGAATGTATGAACGTTATAATGAATGGATTATAAGAAATAATGTTAACATTTAGTTCTTATTTGTAGCTTATATTGTTCTGTTATATTTATATTTCCTTTTATGTTGATAATTTTCTCCAGGATTCAAATTCAAGATTATAAGGTAAATTGGAGATTTGGGATTCATAAAACAGTGGATTGGACCCAACTCTAATAAAACCCTTTAGTAAGTACAATTAATGTTGTTGATGATGGTTAAGTATTATTGTTAACATAATCCTATGCGTAAAGTTTTGAATTTGAATTAGTTATTAATAGATAATCAAGACTATTAATAAATATGGGTTGGTACAAATAAATGAAGCATGAACCATTCATTTCTATAAGAG
>CABFOV010003081.1:41540-71763 GCA_902141375.1 Timema poppense
CCCCCCGGTATCAACAACCTTAGATAGTCATATCCATCTACCAAAGTAAAGACGCAAGTTTGAATAGGCAACAACAGTATCTAAGTGACCATACCTCTAGCCATGATCCCATAATCCATTTGTTGTTTTTACTCTGTTGTGCTGAAGGAAACTAATGTACCACGAAAATTTCATAATTATGTGTTCTGTTGTGTTGTTAAATGATAACTTTGAGGCCTAGAGTTTTCTAAAAAGTATGTAAGCCTTATCTTTGAACTTATTTTCAATGTTAGATTAAAATACCCATTTGGCTCCATTTTTTCTTCAATTCATCAAAGAAAAATGTTTTAATCAAGCCATAATTTGAACTGAGACATCAATCAGTAGACTGATGTGCTATCAAATAAACCAAGATGTCAGTCAGTAGGTCTTGTTTGTGCATTCAAATGCATGGACGTATTTCAGCCATGGTAGTACTGACCTGAACAAAGTATGGTGTGCGCAGGTTAGAAGACGACTTTTGCAAGAAGCGCAAGATAAGGTCACTGTTTGCCTCTTCAGTCTCGTAATGCCTCCCACTGGATACACTTCGCAGAATCCATCCAAGGTACTGAGCGAATATCCTTCGCGCCTGGTGCTGGCTGGAGGGGGGGGGGACCACAACACTCATACAGGTTTATAGTACAATAATAATCCGGAAGAATATTAGTACTATATCAGCCTAGTTTGACCATCTATGTAATAATACTGTTTTGGACCCCTCTCATATATTTAAAAAGTCATGGATGAAGTGTACTTTTATATAAAGTACTGTATGTAAAATTTCCTTTTAATACTCCATCCATGGAGAATCACGCGTTTTCAGAAATAATTTCAATATATTGCGCTTTAGAACTTTTTTTCTTTAAAAAATCAACTCCATTGTATTAGAAAAATTATGTGATATGCTGGTTACCTCTACCCAATAGGAAGCTAACTTTAACAAAATCAGGTTGCCAGGAATTTTTCTATTAGTTTCAACACTGGTGACAAGGGGTCCAAGAAGCAAGGGGTAGGTCATATATAAGCCGCTTGTGCATATGAATCCACACAGAAACACAGTACTCAGAATACAGAACATTGTAATATCATAGATAAACAGTCCATAAATTAACCAAAAACAGTATCACTTAATATCAAATATTCAGTATCAAAGGTGTAATCATCTAAATAAATCATGTGCAACATTAAAATTCTTACTCATTTTATAAGAATAAAAATCACAAATAATCAGATCACATAACTGTGAGCTAAGTGTGTAGTAGGGCATGCACTCGTTATCATCATCATAAAACATCGTATCGTCCACATTCACATTCCAATAAAATCCCATATCGTTATAAATGGTGCTCAATCGCAGGGCAAATAGCACAATAAACCCCATCAGAATATCTAATAGACATACAGAAGGGTTAAAAACCAAGTAACTATAGTATACCAAATACACAAACGTTCAATAATGGTCAAATGGTTTAGTGGCTCACTCTCGCATAAGACTATATTGCCAGTTATAAGGTGAATGAGGTTAGAATTCCAGACATGTTTATTGAGGGTGAGATTTCCTAAATTAATTTTCCACTATCCCATCATGCTAATGTGGGTAGTAGTCCTCTAAATCATACCTTTCTAAACATACTCCACCAATTCAAATATACAGATGGTACCAAGGGATAAGACAGACACACACACACAAACTGAAAGGAATAAAATAAATATAATTTCAATTTTAATTAAATGTATTTCTTTAAAAAATGATAATTTTAGGATGTAATCTTGAGAGAGAGAAAAAGAAAGAAAGAGAGAAAGGGGGCTCAAATCCACTTTTTCAGAAATCCAAATGTACAATCATCTATGAATCCCAAATTCAAGTTTTATAAAACATAATAGACATAAGACAATAATTATTACTTTCCGACAATAGTATGAGTTTTTCCTTCTAGTATTATGTTCCCATTAAGGTAAATTCTCTTTCAGATATGTAGAGTGAAGTAAGAATGACAAGAGAATAAGGCCTTAAAAAACCCATAAAGCTGGATTAAGTCATTTTTTTTATTGGCCCATCTTGCTACCTGTTCAGGCTATATATATATATATTTATGATAATTACTCTAATGGGATAAGGATGAGAAAGGGAGCATTTTAGAGGTAATCTACCCATATTTGTATGGAATGAGAATAAGAAAATATTTAGGAAAAATCACTCTTAATAGATGTGGCAGAGATTCAAACCTAGATCTCCAAGTCTTCAGCAGGCCAGCCTAACAAAAGAGTCACCTAAGACCATTCGGCCATTGAAACGGGGCTAGATGAAGTATTATTATTATTATTATTTGCACCGCGTCTTACTACCTAATAGTGTTATATGCATTTATGCTAATGTGAAATGGCAGCGTGATTGTGAGATGAAATGGAGGACCTACAGTTTAACGTAGGATCCGAACCACGGTGGAGGCCTGGCATCGCACACATTCACAAGTTGTGATTAATACACGTCTTGTCAGAGGTGAAGGAAGGGTTTGTCAATCAGATAAATCTGTGCCGGGACCAAAGATTGAACCCCAGACCCCCAGCACAGGAGTCTGACACCTTACGCCTAGACCGCCAGGTCACCCAAGGAGAAAAGATGAATATGAAGTATGTAAGAAAAATACAGCAATAGAGCCCAAGAGAAAAATAGGAGGAGCATATAACAGCAAGTGTGCAAGTGAGAGGAAGATGAAGGCATTTTATTAAAGTAAACCAGCTACAGGCTGAAAACAGTTACTAATAATTATTATGATGATTCAGACAATTGGTTAATTAGTGCTTTGAGGTCTGGCTGTTAAGAGTTGTTCTGTAACTTGGTTAGGGGAATGAACCACTTATAATCATCATAGTAAATATATATATATATATATGATATAGTTTTGATATTTTTTTGTCTGCATGAGTTATTCAAACACTTAACATCCTAGAAATCTAAAACTTGGAATTCTGATAGATCTTAAAATAATGTTATCTAAAAATGTCCAAAAAACAAAAATTTTATGTGGCAGATTCAAAATAGTGGATTGTATTTGGCCATAAACGTTGAAAATGAATATTCATTTCAGAAGACGATATACTTGAGGATAGGGATGATAAAGATGGCTCAGAAGAATTAGATTGATGTTGATTCAGAAGAGAATGATGAATAACATACCTACTATTATATATAAGGTACTATATGTTGTTTGTAAATTGAATTCTTAAACAAAAATATTTCCGATACATAAGGTATTTTTTATTTTTGTTCATTTTCTTAGAATCAAAGATTTTTTTTTCTGTTGGTGGTGTTAAAAAATTAAGGTGCGCCTTAAAATCAATGGTGTCATAGAATCGAAGAAATATGCTATGCACCTTTAATTTGGTTTAACTCTTTAACAACCATTTATGCTGTGTCACTCTTATTTTGCTTTATTAGCAACAACAAGCAAGAGTTCAAAATATTGTGGGTATATAAAGTTAGTTATAACCTAATCATCAACATGAGTGTCAGGTTTTTAAACAAGTTTAGAATAACGCTATTTTCCCTACTTTTGTGTTTTGTTACACATTTTAAAACAATAAAGGATTAATATTTAAGCATAGTTTAAGATTTGGTTACTATTCCTTGAGGTGGATTTTATATAATAAAAATAACAAAGCTACTTTAAAGATTCTTTTGCAAAGAACAGATACACCAGCTAGTATTTTATAATTTGGATTTGATTTTTGTAATCAATTGAAAACTGGGCCAGAAAAAATAAAAATGAAGAGATCTTTTCCTGTCTTTTTTAAGAAAATAAAACATTTTTTCAGGGTTAAATATAAAATCCATTGTATGACTACCATGGGCATCACCGGGTGCTTCTTCTAGTTCAATATAAAAAAAAAGAATCAAAAGTACACTTAACATTTCTGACATTAGCGACAATTCATCAATAATAATTAAACAGGAAAGACACAAATAAGTTTTGAAAAAAAGTGTATTAATCACAACTTGTGAATGTGGGGAATGCCAGGTCTCCACCGTGGTTCGAATTCCACGTTAAACTGTAGGTCCTCCATTTCATCTCACAATCACCCTACCATTACACATTAGCATAAGTGCGTATAAGCCGAACAGGTAGTAAGACGCGGTGCTAATAAATAATAATAATAGTTTTGAAAAAATAAAAAAAAAGGCGAAGACTAAGATTATGTGGTATAGAGGAGCACTGGGCTAAATCATGGTTTAAATTAGGAGGGATAGCCAGCACACTTACCTAGGTGATACTGGAGTAGAAATTGTTTAGATATAACACTGAAAAACACATAAACACATTTTCTACTCTCCTGACCTGATGAAGTTGTCTGTGACAGTGAAAGCTTGTTCTTAAAAATGTGTTTATGTGTTTTTTTAGTGTTATATCTAAACAATTTCTACTCCAGTATCACCTAGGTAAGTGTTCTGGCTATCCCTCCTAATTTAAATGAAGACTAAGATTAAACACTGACATTTGGAAAACAATTTTAGTCAGGTCTCTTAACAATCTTAAGTTATTCCTGCTTCAGCCCAACTGACTTTACTGGTGGAATCAATTGTCCAGTAACATTTTTTTAAGTGGGCTCGCCTCTTCACAGAAACACATTTAAAAAGTGGTGTAAAACCGACCTGAGTCGACTCCCCTCCTGAATATAGTCCAGGATCTTGATTTTGAGGTTCCTGGCCTCTTGATCATCCTCACTCACATCAGGGATATCCCCACCTTAAGAATATAAGGACAAAAACCTTTCAATCGGACACCATCGACTCATTTTAGAAAAAAATAATGTATTTATTAGGGGTGAGCAAATCTTAGAAAACTATGACTTTTTTTTCCCCCAAATATTTATCAGCTTCAAGAGTTTGCTAATATAAATATTGACAGATAAACATTTGTGTTTGATTTTTATTATTTTATGCTGCTATGTACATTACAAATTAATGTTCATTGAAAAAACCTGATGTAATTGAATTGAAAGTTGTAATAATGTAATTTATTAGTTTAGAATGAAACATTTCAAGCCTTTTAGCAATTAAACATTTCCCACGTGATATTTAGTGTCAACTGTCATATAAATGAAGAATAAAGATCTTTACAGAATAGAACAATATAATAAAAATATTTAAACATTGATTTGGCTTTGAAAAGAAAAAAACTTGAAACATACTTAAATACAATATTTTTTTCAAACTCAAAGGGATCTGTTCACATCTTTTTTAAATAGGTTTTAATGGGATTTATACATTTTTAATCTGAGGTAGGTAAAAATATAATAATTTATATGAATGTTAAAATATTTGTAATTTTGGGAGCTTTACATATATTTATATTGGTTAAGTTCCTAATAAAAGATAATAACTGCAAACTGACCAGACAATGAGAGACTTCTCTCATTCAAGCTAGCCTTATGTCCACGTAGAAGCGCACTCTCATATCGGGTGAACCTATCAGGAGGCGGGACTTCCGCCAGTTCTGGGAACAGCTGCTGGTGCAAGAGAAAGTTGTAGTTCTGGGGGGTGCTTGTGAGGGGTGACACAAAGTGACCCCCTCCTCCTATGATACTTGTACTTGTCACACCCGTCAATGGATCTGTGGGCCAACAACAATGTCTAAGGCACAGATATGAAACACGAGTGATTTGATGAAAATGGAATATTTGCAACATGCAATCTTTCTTTGTATGCAGCCACACCATTACTTATTAATATACCTGTGCGAGGTATGGCTATTTTGTAGAGATCTATGAGTACTCCAATTTCAAACCTAAGCTTTTAAAAAAAACCAATTCTGGGCTTGACAGCTTTTTTTATAGGATCTGCAATTTCAAGCTTGTTGTATGAGATTTCTGTATTGTGTTGTGTGTTTGGTTTACCCTTATCTTTAATTGCCTGGATGTTGGATGTTTAAGACTTTTGCTGTGCTTTATTGTGTGTCTGGTGATGAGTGTATTGTTTACTATTCTCTCTACTTGTCTGAATGTTAATGGTGTGTGAAGCTTCGAAAATTTTCAAAAAATTTTGAAGGAAGGATAAAACTTCAATAAATTACAAAATAATTTAATTTTATCTTACTAAATATTACATTTTGTAATATTGGATAATTTTAAAACAGTTACTAAACAGAATTTTAAGTGACTAGTAATTTAACTAATACAACATAAGCATGGATAAAAATGGGTAAGTAAATGTTAATATATTATATCCAATTTTGCCAACATAATTTTGTAAAAAATAAAAATACCTATAAAGAAATAACACCTTGGTCACTGGTAAAAAGCAGATAAAGCGCTTTAGTTGTGTTATCATTGCAGCTTGCGTCTAATGTTTGGTGCTTAGTATTCTATCTCTTTGGAATTATCTGTGACAAATTTACAAGTGCATTTTGACAGTTTTTCATAGCTTCTTTGAATTCTCTTTATTATTCAAAATGGCTGATACAGAAAGTAGGAAATAAAAATGGAATTTAATTTATAATTATGAAATGCAGATAAAGAGACATGCATATATAAAGTTTGCAAAATAATATTATAAACTCCACAATATAAGTACAAATTGAAACTTAATTATGAATAAAATAGCCAAAGCTATTATTTATGCTTTTTAGTGAGGATTATTCCATCGAGATATCATATTCTGAAAAGTGAAAGATGACTGGACACTAGAATCGAACCCAAAGTGAGTCAGAGGTCCCGAATTCAATTCCTGTGCACAAGTGTCATTTTTCAATTTTCAGAATAAAACTTAAGTGATAAGTTACTAAGTTGATCAGTAAGCCTATGTGCATTAGTTATTAATATAGTTCTTAGGTAATAAATAAGGAAATTTTCCTGGTCATTGTTCATGACAAGATCTAGAAAAATAATTAATTTAAAAATAAAAAATGGCGTTTAGTAAAAACAAACTTTTCTTCACAAGTTTCGCTTTTACTTTGCTTCCATTTAAAAAGTGGCCTTCGCACACCCCTACTGGATGTTAGTTGTTTAAGACTTTCTTTGTGCTGTATTGTGTGTTTGGTGATACTCATTGTTTACTCTTCTCTCTACTTGTCTGAATGTTGATTGTTTAGGACTTTCTTTGTGCTTTAATATGTAGAATGAAGGTGGCAAACAATTAGTTCAGAAAGAAAAGGAAAAGTCATAAAATTAATAGATACAGTTGGGATGGGGCACAAAGGTTTGCAACATATTACCCTGATGGTATGGCCAGGTGATTAGGATGAAAAAGGAGAGAACACCAAAGAGAATGATAGAGATGGCGTATGAAGGTAAAAGACTGCAAAAGAGACCAAGAAAGAGATGAGCGGTGCAGATAACAGAAAGTGTGCAAGTGAGAGGAGAATAATAAGTGGTTAAAGGAGAACTAATAGTGGAAGGATAGAGGAAGATGGAGGTATTTTACTAAATTGAGCCGGCCATAGGCTAGAAACAGTTTATGCTAATGATGTGTGTCTAGTGATGGATAACCATTTGTTTACTCTTCTCTACTTGTATGGATGTTGGTTACATTGAATTATTTCTGTGCTGTGTTATATATCTGATGATGGTTAGGTAAGTACCTGTTTACTCAAGGACAAAATCAACAAAGAAGGTGGTATGCACATGGCCATTAAAATATTCTCAATGTCAGCACCAAGAAAATTGATAGCAGAAGGAAGAGGCGTAGATGACAAAGATAAAGATGTTATAAAAATGCTTCTTTCCCTAGATTTGGCAGAACACAAATAGCTTAATGTTAAAACTAAGACTTTATCAAGTACAGCTTAAGTCTAAAGTGCTACGTGCATTTAAAAATAAGTACTGTTTGAATCTCTTTCTTTGGAGTTATTTTAAGGTCAGCATAAAGTTAATAGCTACCCTCCAGTTGGAAAGGGAATACATGAGGTTGTTTGTATCTAAATTTATGAGCCCAACCATAATTTTATGGGTTTTTTTAAACTATACTTAGTAAATTTCAAACTGAATCATAACTCATGTTTCATTTACTATTTTGTCACATGTTTATTTATAAACTAATATTGTTATTTAATAAGGCTCTAATAATTTTTATTTTAATAGGCATATATAAAAAAGCTATTTTAATTTTCTAAGCAAATATTCTTTTCAATGTAAAAATATTAATCCTAATATCATTTCAGAAATACATTTTTTAAATCTAAATATGTGATTTTTATTTTTGTTTTAATAAACATACTGTCTTCAACTAGAAAGAAATAACTTGAGCTTGGAGTAGTCTACAATTTGAGTTTGAGTAATCTACAGACGGGGAAATAACTATTTTACGCAGGAAGACGAAATACTTGTTTTTTAAATCTTGACTTATTTGCTATGTTTTAACTACCAATAAAACAAATTTTGGTGCTACATTTATTAATTATGAAATCCACATCAGTAAAAGTTGTCCAAAGGTCTGGTTTACCGGTGATGGGGAAGTCGGTATTTTAATCCCATACAGGTGTCTTGATTTGATTTTTATTAAATATTTTCCCACCCATGGATACATTTTCTTTAAATTTTATCCTTTTCTACCATACCCTATTAATGTTAATTAAATGGATAGCCCAAGTGAGAGAAAGAGGTTGAGCACAATAAGAGAATTTTTTCTTTACTCTTTTTGGTTAGTTAGATAACTGCAAAAGTAATAGCCTGTAAGTGAACCAAAGACTCGATACAAGGGCCTTCCTCAACTTCACCTAAGAAATGTCCATATCTCTTCCAGCTCTCAGCGGAGGGGAATATCCTGACGAAACCCCCCCTCCTCTCAAACTCAAATTGTGCTGTTCGGACCAGCCTTGACACCTCTGGAGACAGTGCAAGTGTGCTTGACACCAGCCGGGAGGTCTTCTTAGAGGTAGGAGCAGCTAGCGCATCTGCTGATTGAACTCGACGACACTGCCAATAAAACAAAGTTAGTTATAGACATCTATAAATTTACAAGGTGATCACATTTTTGATCATGGCCATGTGAATAAAAAACAATTCATAATATATTTCTTTCAGTGGGTTTAGCTATATATTTGTTTATGACAATAATAAACTCAATAAAAATGTAAATACAAAAAAATAGCTTCCACTTTGAAGAGGACAGTAAAGAACAGAAGACGAGATTTATCTTAGAGAGAAACATTTGTTCTGAGAATGGAAAGCCATGCAAATTTGTTGGCGGGAAATTTTAACCTCACAGTTATAAACAAATATCTAAATTATAATTTGCATTATTTCAAAAATGTGTAAATAATTTCACATGAGCTGTAGTTTTAGCAGTGGAGTATTATCTGAGTATGCTAATCTTACGTCACATACCCATCACCATATGGATTCAATTATTAATTTGAAAATCAATCAATGATACCTATGCATTAAACTTTAACAAGTAAAGTTTGTTCACGGTAGGAATTGTTTTCTGAAAGGCCTTTTTCCCTACCAGGAATCTATTATATAGTAGGATATTGGTAGGAAAAAGGACCTTTCAGAGAGTAATTCCTGCCGTGAATGAAGTATAGTAAGATGCTGTGCTAAAAAAAAGCATTTATTTTCTATAGGGGTGTGCAAAGTCCTCTTTTTTTCAATTCAAAGCAAACTTGAATTGAATATATGAAATACTCTCAAAGCCTAATCAAAGTTCAAATTTTTTTTTTTTTTTACACTAGAAAAATATACTATATTGTAATTTACTAAACTTTGTGTATTGAAATTACTTGTAAAATGTTTTATTGTACTTATTGTTAGTAATATTTCATTCTTAATTTAATAAATCAAGTAATATTACAACATACAATTTACTTACTTAGGATTTTTTCCAAAAATTGTTTTATATTACATATAAATGACAATATGTGAACATAAATCGAGTATTTTAACTGTCAATATTTTATTGATGAGGTTTCTAAAACGGAATCATTTTTGATCGAATCCGACATTTGTTTCAAAGTTTCAAAGCCGAGTCAAAGCTCCGCATACCCCTAATTTTCTAACAATATTATGTTTTAAGTAAATCTGCTTCCAATTGAGCTTACCTACCAGGTTACAAATCCATACTACTTGAAAACAGCACGCAAAGAAAAGAGATTGTCTATGTGCTGCCAACCACCCGTTTTCCCTCCACCCCCATACGTTGGCCAATAGCCAGAGGTATTCACAGCCCATAAATAGCATTCAAAACCAATATGCGGATAACAATTATTATTAACTAAGCTAACATAACTTGAGTTAAGTAAATATTACATAGAATAAATAATACTGGCAGTTATAAAATAATAGTTAGGATTTGTAACAATCTTGAAATAATACCATACTTTAATACATATATTGTTATGATTCTGCATTTTGTACAAATATATCATCATGTATTTGGCAAACCTATTTAACCACCCTTTTAGAGTGAACAATTATGTAAAAGGATAAGGGGATTGGGGTGGGGGCTACTTTCTGCAGGAGACACTAGACAGTGCTCAAGGCTCAGTGGTGTCATCTCAAGTAAAAAGGATTTCTGAAGTTTTAATGGTGTTCTTTTAGTTTAGTTTTTTTTAAGTCTATACTCGTTTTCATCTTACAGTATACATTTTTAAGCCATTGTGATTTGATATTCATTTATTTATTATTTAGCACCGCGTCTTACTGCCCGTTCGGGTTATATGCTTAAGTATTAATTACACTAATGGATTAGAAATTGGGAAGGTTGAATTTAGAGGGAGTGAACCCACATTTGCGTGGAGGGAGAGTGGAAAACCATTTAGGGAAAACCACCACCAGTTCACCCGACCGAGAGTCGAACCTCGATCTCCCCGCCCTGGGCAGTCTAGATTTGATATTGTTAAATATCAAATAGTCCCACATAATAGGAATGCTATTGCACCATTTTGAGTAGATTTGGTAGAAAAGGTAGAGAGAAATTTTATTTTTAAATAATTTACTTTCGAAAAAAAATAAGTGTTGGGGGCTTAGAAATATACCTATGATGTAGCGATAAAAGTTTTAGGAAGATAAAGTCTTGCCTTTGTTAGTGCAGTTCATCCATCTAGATAGATTCTATAACAGAAATTCTAAAATTGGTAGGCGTAAAAGCGAGTATGTCCACCTCCATGTTCCAGTGCTTAAAAAGATGGACTCATGTAAATAAACCTTATCAAATTCAGTAGCTTTCATACAAAATACTTTTTCAGTAACTATTATATACTCACAGTTTTGTGCAGGGAGTAGGAAACTATTTACAAAAAAAACACTCTTAGTACACCCAACCAGGATTCGATTGTTTACTGAAATTCTTGTCAATGGCAAATCAGACTATTTGAGCCTGACATTTAGGCCACATTATCACCAATAAGAGTCTTTCTTTTTTATGTAGTGAGGAATGTGCTTATACTGACCTTAGACATGCCGTTTATATGCCCTACATTAATCTATGACAGCAGTTCTCAAACTCTTTTTTTTTAGATTGTACCCCTTGGCCACGACTAAAGGTTTACTGTACCCTAAAGATAAAAAAATTCCAAATGACAAGCTTTAAAAAAGATGATCACTTGGTAAATTATTTATCTATATTATAATATAGTGGGAAAAAATATCCGTATTTAAATATTTCAAATGTGACAAAGCTAGTTTGAGAGAATCCTATTGATATAGCCTTAACATTATCTCTTATTGAGAATTGTTATGATCAGTTGAAAAAACATAATTTTACTGTAAAAAGTTGTATACATTTTCTTCACAAATTTGATCAAAAATAAAAATAAAAACAATATTTTCAAATAAAAATTCTTAACTGTAATTCTGGAGCTGATATATTATGAATCCCAAAGTTTTTCATCGCTTGGCACAGTTTTTTATGTCTGGTTGTCTAGTTGAAACTTTAAAGCGCAAATCCGCCTCCGAATTTAGTTATTGCTGTACTTGTTTTTTTAGGTACATCATGGATGAAAAACCACTCTAACAGAGATATGTTGCAGAGAAAGACATAATAAACTGCTAATGTAGAAGATGTCAGTTAGAGGGATGAAAATTCTCAGAAATCGGTCTCCAGCCGAGAGCAAATATGGGAAAAAGATGGGTAGAAATAACCAGATAACGGTCATTTCAAACAATTGGAGTTTTCCCTAAGTCCCTTGTTATTTTGACAACTTTCCCTTGAGAGCTGCTCGCATACCCCAGTTTGAGAACCTCTGATCTATGAGTATGGCATAGTTGTGATGGTCTGTAGTTTCTAGTGTTTTGATTATAATTGAAAGAAGGTATAGGAAAGGTGGATAGAAACATATAAAAACGACAAACCCAATATGGCTTTTACAATGAAAAGAAGAATACAGTTCACACTTTACATTGCTGCCATTGGACAAAGAGGTAATGGTTGCCTCTTAGAGAAAATCGATCGTCACCACCCAATCCCCTGACCTAGTCCAAAGGCAACTGTGTTCTTTTCATGTAAAAGCCATATTGTGTTTGTCCCTTTATGTGTTTCTATCCACCTTTCCTATACCTTCTTCCAAATATAATACAATTACCTCATAAAGCGAAAAGAGGTTTTACTTATATAGATATAGTGTTTTGATTAGTAACTATAGGTACATTAATATTTTGGGTATTTTTTGTTTTTCATTTTATGAATCGGCTTATGTAGACATACAGGTGGATATTAAAATTCATATTTGTATATGTTTAAACAGAGAAAAGGTGGCATTATGACCTTTCTCAAGATATTATAGTGATAAGCAAAAACCATGATTGTTTAAGAACCATTGTTTTAGAGGCACCCATTCTAAAATATTTTCAGGGAAGAATCCCTGAACCCTCTAGCCATCGGTAGTTTAGGGTTTTTAGCCACTAAGTCACCCTCTGCAAATAATTGAGTACAACATATCTTTTATTTTCTAAGAATAAACCAATTAATTTTAGTTATTGAGAGAGAATTTTTTCACAAATTATGCCAAATAATTTTTTTTAATCACTAACTTAGCATCTATAACATAATATTTTGATTTATTTCAAATCTTGAAACTGAATTTTATTCCAAACCCTTTAATTTAGAATATCCTTAAGGATTCTAGGAACTATAAAATATATTGCTAGATAGTCCCTTGTAGTCAGAACTCAAATTCAGCCCATACTCACTCCAAGTTTCTTGAGCATGTCAGATTGTGTGTTGGGTCGACGCGATTCTCCAGGCCTTCGAAGCACGGGATCAACCGCCGGAAGACCCACCAGGGTAAGCAGGTCTGCCAACATGGCTGACTTGACTCGCACGTCCAGCGGAGAGTCACAGCCAAGCGAGGGTGATAGATTCACCTCAAGTAACCAAGGTTTCAGCGAGGAGTCGATGAGGATGTCAAATCCGTAAAGCTCTGGAACAGCAGAAAATACAAGTTTCCCATAGAGTGCAATGTATTTCCTGCTTGGTGAGGCAAACCTATTTTCACTCCTTGAGGCAATAGTATATCCACAAGACTAGTGGGGAGTAGAGGGCTCAAGCCCCATCTATTTAAGTTTGGGAATGAGGATAAAGACTTTCCAAAATAATTCTTGTAAAACAAAGGCTGTGAACAGTAATAATCATAGTCCAAATTATAATTTATTTTTCTCACCAATGTTGAAAAGAACATCATATTGATGCTCAAATTGAAGTGGCACAGAACATTCCCTTCTAAATTTTTAAATAAATGCTCCAGGGAGGGGGGCAATTATAGTATCTCGGACTATCTCTTTATATTTCTGCGCTGAGGTCAGCAATTGTCTTGACTCTATACAAGTCATCTTCATCTCAGGTTTCTCTTTGTTGGATCGCAACCCAGAAGTGAGACTTCATACAAGGTTACCTTGGCTGGCATTAAAATATTTGGGCCACATTTATATTAATCACTGAATGAAATAAAAATAAATTTAATAAATTGGTTTGAGATGCCTTAGCATACTATTTATTTTTAGTTGCATATTAAGTTTGATTAATATTTTTACATTGTCAATATTATATCGCGTTTCACACAAGCATGTATGTTAACTATTATGTTATATCCATTCTAGAGAGTTAAATTTTGAATTAATGTATATATAAAAAAGGACAACTCAAAACATGTGGCCTGCACCAAAATTATTTTCAGAAGGCTGAATTCAGAGGAAGTGTACCCACATTTGTGTGGAAAACCATTTAGGAAAAACCACAATCAATACACCCAACCAGGATCAAACCTTGATCTTTCCATCACCGACAGTCTATAATATTGAGAGAGTGACACCTTAAATCATGCGCCCACCTAGGCAAGCATTAGTGTAAATTTTTGGGTAATTTGGATAGGTAGTAAGACATAATTTACAACTCTCTTCATGTAGGTTCTCAAAAATAGCCATTCACCATGCCAGGAGTCACATGCTCTAAGGTGTCTTTGACGCAATATTGTAAATGATGGGTTTGTCAGTGACGTGGAGGTGGGCGTATTTAGGGGGTTTCTTATTCAATTGTTTCCTACTCTAGTTCCATGCAAATGTGGGTAAATTTACTGAAATTCCACCTTCATCATCTCCACCCCAATATTGTAATTAAAATCCACTTATAAAACCCAGAGGGATGCAGTGATTTAAAAAAAAAATGTATGTATGTACTCACATACAAGTATTTAGTAAAACTAATAATAATAGTATAAATAGATGTTCTTTTTCTTTAAAGTGTTTTTCACATACTTTTTAAATAAATTTACTGGCATTTGGGAAATGTTTTAAACTTCAGGCCTAGTTGTGGTCCAGAGATTATCAGGGTTGAGGAAACATTCAATGAATTATATAAATAGCAACAAAAGACAAAGGTTGGAAAAAAATGGCAATATTAGTCTATTATAGGCCTAGGGCAGTGTAGAGTAGGCTAAATCGCTATGACTAACCACATGCTATTAGATGGTCAGTTTGAATCCAAATTGAGTCCCCCTAACTAGATGCGAATAAAAGTGAGATACGATTTGTAGCGCTAGTATCCCTTAGCTTGTGAAATCGGAAAAAATTATCATCTATACCAGTGTTTCACAGACTTTAACAAGTTGTGTACCCATTTTGGGGTCATGGCCAAACCAATGTGAGCCTTCTAGATCTTCATGAAATAAAAGGACAAACCTATCTGCTGTCTTGCAAAGTATAAACAGTTACACCAAATGTTAGTAAATAACTAGTGGTAAGTTAGACAAAGCCGTGACAAAGGGAAATAAAGGTTTATGAAAAATCCAGAACATCATGTTAAAATTGCATTAATTTTTTATCAGACTATTAAAATATTTTATTTGTTATCAGACTTACTACTAAAATATTTTATTTTTTATAAAATTCAATAGTACATCGTGTATCCCTGGAGGTACATGTACTACAGTTTGGGAAATAATTTTCTAGCGTATGGGCCAGAAGTTCTGAATATTGTGCTGAGCAGGCCTGCCACAAGGTGGGAGTGAGTGAGAGAAAGGGGGGGGGGGGCACTATTGGTACCATGGTACCTGGCCCAGGACTGAGATCTATATTTACAAATTTTTTTCTTTAATGTAGGAGATGAAAGAAAATACAAAATAAATTGCTTATCAATACTAAGAAAGAGTACATGACCAGCTCTATTGTTGCGGTTCCCCATGAAGGAACTTAATGGGATAGCCTTACATCAAACTCCAAATCGCTTCTAGAGGCATCCAATTTACAAAAATTAGTTGGGAGAGGCCCAGTACAAATAGCTTTAGAAGAGATTTAAATTTTATAAGATTTTACAAGCGAGGACAGCTCTAAATGGCTTCTATAAGAATCTAGTTTTCAAACATTTTCCAAAAGAGGACCATTCAAAATAGCTTATTTACAATTTCCAAATATTTGCCGAAAGAGGAAATTGTTAATAGCTTGAAGGTACATCCGAATTTCAAAGTTTTTCTGGGGGATTATCATTGTCATCATCAAATTTTTCCAGTCTGTGGCCGGGTCAGTTTAGTAAAATGTCTTCATCTTCCTCTATCCTTCCACCATTCTTTATCCTTTAATTTCTTCCATTCTTTTCTTCTCACTTACACATTTTTCATTATCTGCACCTCCCATCCATTTTTTAGCCTCCCTTGTGGTATTTTTCCTACATACTTAATTTCCAACATTTTCTTTGACACCCTCTCTAATTTCCATCATTACATGCCCATACCATCTCAATCTTGCTTCCTCTACTATCTCATGTACTCCCTGTACCCCCACCATTTCTCGGATAACTTCATTCCTAATCATGTTTCTCCTTGTGACAGCTAATACGCTTCTCACAAATTTCATTCCCATGACCTCCACTTTCCAAGTCTCTCTTACTTTCAATGTCCATGTTTCTGCTGCATATGTGACAATGGGTACAAAATATGCCCTGTACAACACCTGGAACTTCTCTTCACCATAGCACGTTTCTTACACACCTAAAGGACAACTCTCCCTCCTGTCCTCTACTCATTACATCCTGACTACTTCCACTTTTAGCCTCAATCATACTTACACAGTATTTTACATTCTGAACCTTTCTCAGCTCTACTCCATCCAACTTTTATCCTCTTCCTTGTTATTACCATCACTTGACACTTTGCCATGCTTAATTTGATTACACACTCTTTTACTTCCTCAATCAATTATTGTAGTTGTTCCTGTACTTCCTCTTCATTCTTCTCTCATACCATCAAGTCATCATCAAACATCATGGCTTTCATTTTTTCCTCCCTGAGTTTCCCTGCCATTTTGTTCATGAGCATTTCCAATACCATTATAAATAGTACGGTAAAAGTGCATTCCCCTGCTTCACTCCCTTTTTTTATTTAGAACCACGCATTATCCTATTATCCATCTTAACACAGCTCCTGTTCTCCTCATACATGCTTTTCACTCTCATATCAACTCCTCTTTAAACTTTATCCTCCTCCATTGCTTTCTAAACTTTATATTTATATGCACACTATCATATGTCTTCTCCGCATTCATAAATATCATTACCAAGTCTATTCCATATTCATCCCTTTTTTCCATCAGCTGTCATATGGCAAATATTTAGTCTTTTGTAGACCTTTGTTTCATAAATACGTGCTGTTCCTCTCTCCACCTTGCTTTAATTTTTATTTCATAATCCTTTTTCCAGTATCTTCTCATATATTTTTGTACAGTGGTACATCAGCGTTATCCCCCTATAATGTGTACATACCTATTCTTGTAAATATCTATTATAACACCCCTTTCCAGTCTTCCGGTAACTTGTTCTCCTTCCAAACCACTCTCAGCACCCTGTATAACCATTGTATACTTACTTCACCTGCTGCTCTTATCATTTCCACCTTTTTAATGTGTCCTCGACCTCTTTCCATGTAGGGCCTCTTTCCTCTTCTGTTATTTCTTCCTGTTCCTCTGTTTCACCTTCATCCTCTTCTGGGTTGAATATCTTCTCAAAATCTCTCTTTCATAGTTTCTTTTCCTATCTTCAATGGTCTTCCTTCTTCATTCATCATTATAACTTCTTGTCTTCTTTCTCCTCCTGTTTCTTACTTGCCTATATAAAACTTTCTTACTTCCTTCCACATCATGTTCCTGCATTTCTGTCCATTTTTGAATCAGATCCTTCCTGGCTTCCTGTACAACTAACTTTGTTCTTTTTTTCTTCTCCGTCTGTTGCTTTATTCCATTTATTAAAACTCCTTCTAAATACTTTATTCTTCTTCTCCACTGCTTTCTTTACACTGTCATTCCACCAGGTGTCTCTTTCCAATTCCTTTTATTACTTGTCCTCCCACATACCTCCTCTACAGCTCCGAACCAAATTGTTCTTAAACCTTTTCCATTCCAACTCTGTACTTTGCACCTCATTCTTGGGCATTAAGCTTCTTGCCTTTCTTAGGTACAGCTCTCTTTCCTCTTCTTTTTTAGCCTCCCCACCCTTTATTATGCTTTCTTGTTGACCTACTTTTCTCCTACATTCCAGTTCCTTTATGTTTACCACCAACAACCTGTAATCACTATCTAAGGACACACCTGCTGTTACCTTGATGTTTACAGTCTACATTTTCATTTCTTTAACCATGATAAAGTAGTCTATTATCGACTTTTGCTCCCATCCTAATATCTAGTGATCTTATGACGTTCTCTTTACTTCTTATACCAGCTGTTTGCCACTTTCATTTTATTTCAACAGCCTCGTTTCTCTCTCCATATCCTTATTTCTCTAATTTCATTCCAAATAGAACATCCCAATTTCAAAAGGCTTAGTCAGGAGAACCACTCCAAAAACTTAAAAAATAGTCTATCTCTCCAAAAAAAAAGTCAGATGAGGGCCACTCTAAATATTTTCCACACATTTTATGGAGAAAAGGGAACTAATTCAGGCCCTCCTTTGGTTTGGGGTTATCAAAACCCCTCAAAAATCTTATTTTTATTTTTGCTAACGATCTCCTTAACAATTAATAAGGTTCCACTGTTGCTGGAGTCAATGAAGTCGAGTATTACAAAAAGGCTGTCAATGAAGTCGAGTATTACACAGAGAGGGGGCCCGTGTTTTACCTTTGGTACCGGGCCCAGTTTGAGGGCCTGCTGCTCAGGCACCCTATGGTGTAGCAATGATCCCCTAGGAGTGTCCTGAAAATATGGGTAGTTAATAAATGAGTCTATAAGTATGCATTAGAAAAATGTTCTTGATTTAGTTAGTATTAATTTTGTGTTTCTATACATATTTAATCACAAAAGAATATTTTTTCTTTTAGTACATCATCTAATTAGTGTGTCCTAAACTCAAAAACACATGGACATAAGGATGTTACATACCAAGAATGGTGTGAAATATAGGGGACATATCAAAGGGTGCCACCGTGATATAAAGATAGAGAAACAATAATTTATAATCTTAAAAGAATGTGTGGGAACTCAGAATGTTGAGAAAAAATACATTAGTTCAGGGTATACAATACTTCTATACAGATGGGACATAATTACCCAAATTTGTAGTCTCAGAAACTTAAAAATATAATTATGAAAACCCCCACCCCTTTCTTTAGAACATAGATGACTAAAACTAAATTCAAGTATACCAACAAATTTAATGGCTTTAAGCAAGATTATTTTTATAAATATTAACTATATATACATTTATAGGCCTTATGTATAAAACGTGAACTTTGTGAACCAGAACGACTTACACCAAAACTTACTCTTATAACACTATACAACAGGCAGTTTCAGAGCCGTCAATGTATAACTATGCAGGGGATAAAAGCCTAATCTCCTCATATGATAATTATTTCAGATTGAGTGGGAAATTAGTCCGGTAGGAAAACGTGCGACCATGAAATTAAATAGTAGGGTTATACATTTATTTATTTTAATTTAGCATTAGAGCCTACCCAAGTTAGAAAAATTGTGTTTACATTAATGATGTATTATAAAAAAAAATTAAATATAGTTGAAAATTACACCTAGGCATGGGAATAAAACCTGTATCAAAGTGTCATACACAACTAATATTCAAATGCATACCTTTGAACAACCTAAATCCGTCCCAAATAATAATTACATTGTATTAAGTTTTAAGTTAGTCACAAGGCCTATTACAAATATATGTAGCTATGGCTAACCTTTATGAAAAAGTTTATCATTGTAAAAAACAATGTTAGCAATAAAAGATATATTATTAATTTTCTTTTCATACAAGCAAACACTAAATT
This sequence comes from Timema poppense, assembly GCA_902141375.1. Classification (NCBI taxonomy): domain Eukaryota; kingdom Metazoa; phylum Arthropoda; class Insecta; order Phasmatodea; family Timematidae; genus Timema; species Timema poppense. The sequence goes on from CABFOV010003081.1 coordinate 61,244, forward strand.
GGAAATATTTTTGAACTGAAGTCTTTAGTGGTTTACGTAGATTAAATGTAAACATCAGGTACAATAATGATGATGATAATATTATTATTATTATTATTAGCACCGCGTCTTACTACCCGTTCGGGTTATACGCACTTACGCTAATGTGTAATGGTAGGGTGATTGTGAGATGAAATGAAGGACCTACAGTTTAACGTGGAATCCGAACCACGGTGGAGGCCTGGCATTCCTCACATTCACAAGATGTCTTGTCAGAGGTGAAGGAAGGGTTTGGTAATCAGATAAATTTTTGCCGGGACCGAGGATTGAACCCCGGCCGCCAGCATAGAAGTCTGACACCTTACCCCTAGACCACCAGGTCACCTGATAATAATATTAATGATAGTAAAAGTGATAATGATGTAACAATACAAGGATTGTATTGTACAATCGAAGCCCCACCCAACCCTATGCTGCATAGACTATCGTCCGATTCATACTACCCACTCCAAGAAACGTCGACATTAATTCAAATCACCTACAATAGTATTCTTCACTATTGTAGTTCCATGTCACTTCAAGCAATATACAAACAATATCTTTCAATATAATTCACTCTCAACTCTCTACAGTGTAAACTGTTCATATATGCATCCTCTGGATAAGCTGGCTTGCACAGCCTAGTAACCTGGCTGACTTCAAAACTTACTAAATCGAGGAACGGGGCAAACTTGCCTTGATGTAGCAATACTCGATGTTCCGACCTGGCTGTCTTAGATGCATCTGATGGGCGTTTTTCCTGCACACATAGTGAAAAGAGGACGCGAACATGGCTGCCCCTTGTAAGGGGGAAAGAGCAACCATCACCTGTTCTCTGACATCAGCAGCCAATCAGTCAAAAAGATGTTTTTTCAACAAACCAGAGAAGCGTATACTCGGAGCGGGATGACCAATCAGCGACCTACAAGCAAGTTGGCGTACGTGCCAAAGAAGGCATGGCCCTCCATGTTGCGGCGTCACTTGGCTTAAAATAGACTATTCCTACCAAAATTCCTACACAGTTAGCTCACTATATAATCTGGATGTTGGGAAGATATTATTCGACTGTTGAATTTAGTACCGGCGAGGATGGACCTCCGTTATATTTATTAAATGTTTGACTATTGAATTCGGCACCATAGAGGATGGACCTCTGTTAGATTTATTTAATATTGTACTTTTGAAATCGACGCCATGATGGATGGACTGTGGATATCATTTTATATCGTCAGGAGACGACTTCTAAAATTCTGGACACTGTAAAGGATTTGCTGTTTATTAATTGCTTTATTGATATAATGCTAACTTGGTCTAATTGCATTAATCTTCTTTAGCATTAATGTAATCAACTATGTTTTTCTTTGTTCTACTAGATAATTGACGAGATTAAGGTCACTAAAATTACCGTTTGTTATTTTTGAAAGAATTAAATTACTCTTTACATTTAACTCTTGCTTATTCTGTTTTCTCTATAATATTGTTATGTTAGATGACTCCCTCTTATCCTTGTAATATTTTTGTTAGTGGCCTATTCCTACGAGGTAAAGAACTGAGTAAGGGGGTGTTACAATGATAATAATGATAGTAATAATGATGATGATAATAATAATAGTTCTAGATAGCTAACCATCTTTTAATGTCTTATGGTCTTGGAAGATTAGCAGTTGGTTTTTTATATTTTGTTCACAAGTCATAGTTACAAAAAATCCCCCAAAGCACATGGTATTTGTTTCCAAGACATATTTTCCTTGAATTATGGCTCAAGGCATTAAAAGCTCACCTTACATCAGTACAGATTAAACTTGTTGTGAGGCATATTATTTTTTAGTTTCTTCTTCCTATAACATAATCAATTTTCGCGCACGCACATAACCATGACTCAACTTTGGCTAAATACATACGGTAGAGGGGTGAAAAGACATATTGAAAATCACATGTTGATTTTAAGAATTGAGATTTATTAGCATGCTCAACTAGCACAACTGTGTTAATATAGATGTCAAGGTGTGTATTAATTAGAGGAAATAGGTTATTTTTTATTGTTGTAATTAAAAGTTGTGTTTATTTTAGTGAACATGTGAAAATTGCAGGAATATGATCAAATTTCCTGATTTTTTCCCATTTTCTTTCTAAGTTTCCCAGGTTGCTTGACACCCTAAGCAATAAATGCCCATGCCACTGTATTAATGCATGTCACCTCAATATCCATGTTGCCTATGTACCCCTGCACATTTACGTCCCCATTTTTATATAGAAGGGCCCCTCCAAACAAAAGTTCAATATAGAAAAATGTTACATTTAGACCCACTTACCTCTCCTAGAGTGTTGTATCATTTGTTCATGTGCACCCTGTATGTATATATAGTGTATATATTTACTAAAACTCATTCAACTGTTATTTAAAATATGTGAAAATAAACAATCTTTCTGTCGACCACTTCCGTATTCTACCGCTTAGTCCAAATTTTTGCCAATTAAATAAATATTGTAAAAATATATTTAATTATTTAAGCCTCGTTAAATCAGCCTGTCAATGACAGGCTTAAAAACTGGTTATTCATTAAATGTCTAATTATAAACAAACAATTAATATCAATTTCTCAGATAAAATAAATAAGTACAAAAATATTTTTGTTTTCCGAATTAAAATGCATTTAAATAGTATAGTTTTAACGAAAATATTTCATTAAATTTAAATATTTTGAAAATTCCATAAAAATTATGATAGGTGTGAAGTTATGTTAATCAAATAAATAACAAACTAAAATATTGAATTATTATATATATTTTTAAATAAAAATGTTTGGTTAGGGGTTGTACCCTGAAATCTATATTGATGGTCCACAGGGTTAAGTCCTATTCCAACAGGATATGGTAAGGAATTATTTTGCATTGAATTCCTCTTGAAATAATTTAGTGTGTTTTTTAAAGTATAATAATTAGGATGTAGGTATTGAATTTGATACCACTACAACAATCTACTGACCTAAGCATTCAAGGACAGTATTAAAAATAATAATTAACCTTTTGAGGAAGATGAGGAATGGGGTAGAACTTATATGATAGCCTGAAAATACTCACCAAAACAGTTTCGAGTGTGAGGTACAAACATGCGGCAGGCCGACACGATGGCAGGGGAAGATGCTAGGACAGACTTGACCACCACCTCTTCTATCCTGGTCATGAGGAGAGATGTGTCCTGGCCTTTGGCGCGCAGGTGCCTGAGGAGTGCACTCAGTGTCCACTTGTGACCTACATCCTCTACGTCTGGATCCTCACTCCTGGGCAAAAAACAAGCAACAGTCAAGACAGGGACAATCAAATAGTGTGTGCATCTGACTCTATGCATAAGAAGCCTTGGTCCCATGCCCAGTCAAGGTAAACGGAATTAACGTGGTTTCATATTTGCTCTTCAAATGAATACTGGTGAATTTACTTAAGGCCAGCAATGCAAAGAATTCACCCTTATCAACCTATTCCCTTAAGTTATATATTTCAAATCTTTGATAGTTGATATTTTCACTCCTAACTCTCTTCATCCCGTTCCCTTAATCTAGTGATTCCAAGTCTCTATTGGTCAAGCCACGGGAAGTACTTACTTGACATAGTCTGAGTGGTACTTATTGATGCTGTAGTTGCACAGATGCATGCATGGGTTCCACAGGTGCTTGCCACTCATGTCATACTTGACAGCTGCAAACCTCACCAGGCCCTCCTCATACATGTACACCATGAGGGGGTCATATGAAGTCACTGCCACATACAGACGCAGATCGCACTTGTGGCCGTCTATCAGGAGTGGGTTGTCCACGTACTTCATCACCACAATATTGTCCTCTAGCGGGACCTGGTCGGGCTAAAGTACAAGGCACTTATTAGCTAGTATATTCCTAATATGGACATACACTAAAGCACATGACACACATTAAGTATGCTCAAAAAATGACCTATAATTAAGCATGTGGTGATCATCAGTAAGTACTCTCGTAATATGAGTCAATACTAAAGCTTGTGGCCCTCATTAGGAAGTATGCTTCTATTATGGACCTATACCAATGCAAGATTTTCAGTGATAAACATGCCTATAATCAGCCCGTGTGACTTACAGAGTTGACGATGTAGATTCCCCTTCCCCTGGAGGAGGCAACTGGTTTAACAATCCAAGGGCCCCTCAGCCGATAGTGTGTGGAGCAGAACTCTCGGAAGTCCATAGGCATGACAAAGGTTTGTGGGATGAAGTCAAAGTGCTTTATGCCCTTGGAGTGCTGCATCTTTTCGATATTCTTGTAAAGACGGTCCTTGCGTGTCAGCTCAAACGACCTGGATCGGAGGATAAGGAACACTTGGAATATATATATGAACCTGCATCGGTGAGCATGTGGATGAGATATCAAGCTCATCTTATCTATCAGTGGTTGAGAGGTAAGGGTTTGAATCCCAAGTTGGGTGTTATGAGAATATTTTCTTAAATGGTTTTTCTCCAACCCTCCAGAGAAATGTTGGCTTAGTTTTTAGTTTTAATTGTTTAAAAGACAGAATACACCCATTTTCATAGGCAACAGAACAATGCAAATGTAGGTATAGTTCCTTCAAATTTTATCTTCCTCATTTCTACCCCATTTTGAGATACTTATCCCTGTGTGTCAATGTGGTGTCCTCAGCAAGGGAAGGATTAGTAATAGAAGGTTCCATTGATGTAATGAGTGAAGTGTGTTAGTGTCTTACTCATATTTAGTAAGACTTAACTAGTGTTGAATCAGTGAAAACAATGTTGAAGATATAAGCTTACTGCATGGTGCTGCCCTCCAGTGCTGGCAGATTTTACTAACTCTTGTTTTGTTTATTTTCTTTCTCTGTGGTTTGTATAAAAAAGAGTGATGTGTTTTGTAGGATAAGCCAATGGGGAGTATATTATACACCATTCACAATAGGAATTGCTCTCTGAAAGGTCTTTTTTCCTACCAATATCCTACCATATAATAAATTTCTGTTAGGGATAAAGGCCTTTCAGAAAACAATTCCTATGCTGAACAGACTTTACATATATCCAACAAAATCAACAAGTTATGGGTCCAGAAGGTGTGTGTGAATTTTTGGTAAAATCTGTCTGTAATAGTGCAAGTTGACTGGTTTTTATATGTGTAGTTTTGTTTGAATGGTCAAACAAAGAAATCTTTTCAGTGGATGTAATTTTTTATTTATTTATACAAGTGTGGTTGTTAGAAGTTCGTCTTAGGTAATGTACACTTAATAACTTATTTTATTTTTTTAATTATTCTAGGCTAAATGCTGTAAGTGCTAGAAGGTAGAGACTCTATTTTCAGTTTTACGTGTTAATTGAAATTGTATAACGATTGTAATGGTGATAGATACTAAAATAAAGATCAAAGAATCTTGTATTTAATTGGACCAAACAGAAGTGGCCAATAAATATGCACTTCAAACAGTATAAAATGATGATTATAAATGAAAACTAAGTCCTGTTCTTGCGGAAGTTGCAACAACATAATATCAAAGAAATTTGATGGAAAGGAAACAAAACAACATCATATGGATGGCAGTTCTTATTTCGAGTGCATTGAGTCAATCAATTGCCGATTTGATTTTGATGTACATGAAAAGTTGTTTGCACATATAAAACCAAAAACCAAACTTTTTCGACGAGGCCCACATAACATACCCGTTGATCTGCTGAATAGACAAATTTTGTCAACAGTTAGGCCTGAATACCAGCAATTCAGCAACGTTTAGGAGTATCTTGATGACAATAAGCGCACAGCGGACAGCTTGCCTGAAAAACTTTGTAGGATCGAAACACAGCAGTAAGCAAATATAGTAGCATGGATTCAAGTGTTTTTGTGGCACATGAATCGACTAAGAAACATCAACCAGCAGTGGCCAAAACAACAGAAGGTAAATTTGGTGGGTCGAAGAAATCAACGTACAACAACAACAACAAAGAAATCCGCAACTATTTATAATGTGATTAATTAAATAGCCCCCGCCTCTGTGGCGTAGTTGGCAAACGCGCTTGTCGTGTTGAGCTGCTCGACTGCTGAGGACGGGGAGATAGAGGTTCGAATCTCGGTCGGGTGAACTGGGGGTGGTTTTTCCTAAAATGGTTTTCCACTCTCCCTCCACGCAAATGCGGGTTTACTTCCAGCCTTCCCAATTCCTAATCCATTAGAGTAATTAATACTTAAAGCGTATAACCTGAATGGGTAGTAAGACGTGGTGCTAAATATTATTATTAATTAAATAGCAAAACTATTATATTTGTAAATTAGGGATATAGTCACATCTAGCTATCAAGTTCTTTAAATTGAAAAATGACAAATGGACACAAGAACCCCCGGGTTCATTTTTCAATTTAAAGAACTAATTATAATGTGGTAAAGCTGCTCATGAGAAGAAGAAGAACCTGAAAGTTGTCAAGGATGATTCAGTGGCAACGAGTAGTTCACACTCGTCGAGCATGCAGTTTAAAGACGGATGGAAGGGTTCAGCATTCTCATCAATCAGAGGCATTAAACAGGCAGATAGGTGGGTATGCGACTCAGGAGTGTTGCCTCACATGACAGCGAACAAGCAGTATTTTGCAACGCACAAGAATTTTCCATTTCCAGTCAACATATAATTGGCAAACAAAGGAAACATATTGAACTATGGTTTCAGCCATGTTAACCTCAAGATGCTGGTTCATGGCAAGTGGATTCCTGGCTATTTGTAAAATGTATACTATGGCCTGGAAATTGATAGACATCTCTTTACAGTTTGGGGTGTGGCAGAGCGCTGTGTTAAGTGTATTTATGGAGCCCCAACAAGTGGGTCAGTGTATGTCGTGATTCTGTAAGAGCCAGCACAAGTCAACATTGAAACGGCATCAAAAACACTGCACAGCGCTGGCACGAGCAACTTGTGCATCAAGACAAAATGAATGTACGAAAGGTACCTGAGCAGATTAACATAAAGATATGTAATACAAACAGGAGATTCTGTGATGTATGTTCTCTGGGCAATGCACACCAGAACTCCTTCAAAGCAGAAATGGATCTACCACAGGTTTTTGGAGAGCAGATCAATAACAATATCAACGAACCAATACTGGTAAAAAAAATTCTAGGTAAAGGTATACTTCATGTGTTTCAATGATGACAGCAAGTATGGTTGAATATTTTTTCTCAAGCGAAATGATATAGTCGCCAAGCGTCTATAATCTTTTCTAAACAGAGTTTAAACTGTTGAGCACACGATCAAAATGTTTTGGTGTGATGGTGACAAGAAATTCGTCTGTGAAGAGGTTTGTGTTCCCAGAGATCATGGCATTGCATTGATGTTGCCAGCATCATACATACCTGAACAAAACGGTGCAGCTAAACGAGAATATCATAAGATGAATGTAGACCTCATATGGTCAATGCGCTAGGTATTAAGATTGCCTAGGTCAATGTGGGCACAAACGTGTGAAAATACAATTTGTTTATTGAATCACACTGGTAAAAAAAACAAGCTATTAGTAAATCACTGATGGGAATATAGAATAGTTACAGGGTTAGAGAAGATGTGAATCCCCTGTGTGTGTTCGATAAAGAGTATTATGTACACATTGGTAGAATGGTTGACTACCTGAATGACAAGGACGGGCACAAGGATTACGTACCATTGCATAGAAGATTGTGCAATCACACATTGTTAGCTTCAAGCCGAAATGTATTTGCACAAACTCTTCAACTGAAATGATCATGAGAAAAACACACAACAACAGGAGGATGATGTGAAGTCCGTGTCATCAGAGTTAGAAAATGATTTCAAGTTGGCAATCAAGGAAGAGTTGCCAATGATTTATGTCATCAGGAGACTACACTGTATGCAACATACACTGTATATGACAGTAAAAATCCTGCATCATACAACAAAGCCACACATTTGACACAGAAAGAGGACTGGCCTATGGCCATGAAAGAAGAAATGAATGCCCTGATCAAAAATGACACGTGGGTGCTGGTGGAATGTACAAAAAGTGCGAAGTTCATCAACCATCATTGGGTGCTCTACACGAAGCTGAATACCAATGGGTCAATTCAACAGTTCCAAGCTTGACTTTTTGATAAAGAATATGCTCAAAAGGAGGGCAATGATTACAAGAAACTTTTAGTTCAGTAGCGTACTAAGACACAGTGAGGTCTGTAATTACAGTTTCTACTGTATACAAATTAATACTGTGTTTGTTCCTGTACGGCATCCTGGCGTTCTGCAGTGGTTTGGCCAAGCAAATTGAAACAGTTGGCAGCAATGTCAACTACGGAAACAGAGTTTGTTACTGCCAGCGAAGACATTAAGGAATGACTGTGGTTGACGTATCTACTTGGCGAACTATGTGCAAAAAGTGATTAAATGTCAATTATGCGTGTGGACAAGGTAAACGCTGTGAAACTTATGGATGTATTAACGAACCCATTGGATCGAGAGACCGGCATAGGTGTCTGTACAGAGACGTACTGATGCTTATCAATGTGGTTCACATTGGTTTGAGAGTTGGGCGTAGTGCAGTTGTTTGAGAAGTGGATTGCTAGCTGCGGTTCTTTAAGGGGGTAGGATTGAAGGGAGGGGTATTGTTGTTGGCAGGACGTCCTCGGATACTTGAAGATCTTGATTCTTCTTTGTTGAGAGAGTGGGCGTTGGAATGGTTCATGGAGGGGATGAGGTTAAAATATAGGTGGTTGATGACAATGGGGTGGAGAGAGAGTTGAGTATAGGGGAGTAAAAGCGTGCAGCAGATCGAATGGTGCTTAGGCGCTAAAATGTGCAGGAAGGATGAGGAGAAAGAAGCCCGAATGTTTGTTAGGAGCTGATAAGGAGAAAGTAAGAGAGTTGTGTAAAGAAATTAAAGTAATAATAAAATTGCGAACTCGTTATTGTTTTCAAGTTGAGATTCGAAGTCGAGTTAGGTTTATTTCAAACTGATCATCATTAAACAAATTGGTTCCACTAGTGAGGGATGACTTCCACCTTCCCCACTGACTGCTCTTATTACTATTTATCTTAAAATGTACACAACAATAAATACCCTCTTATACTCTGGATGCATTATCTTACATGTATCTTTTATTCCTGAGGAAGAGAAATATTTGTTATTAATTTTATTTAAACAATTTAATGTTTTTTGGGTAAAATTCTAGTGGTGCCACCTAAGTGATAGTCTTGCCCTATTGCAACCTATTCCTGACTCCAGTGGCTCACTTGGTAAAACAGTTTTATTTTGTAATTAGGGTGGTAATCATATTGCACTAGTAGTTTCGTGGGAAACTTGCTTTGAACGTTGCATCTAGTCTCGGTGGCTCACTTGGCGAAACAGTTTTCTGTGGCTAGAGATATGGTCACTAAATCGCACTAATAGTTACGTGTAACAATCGAAGAGTGTACTTTAGCACAAGTTTATTCAACATTAGGTTCATTTTCGGGAGTCCATGATGTGCCTTAGGGGGAAGTGTTGAAGATTTAAGTTTACTGCATGGTGCTGCCATCTAGTGCTAGCAGATTTACTAACTTTTGTTTTATTAATTTTCTTTCTCTGTAGTTTGTACAAGTTATGAGGAATAAGCCAATGACATTATTTTGTGTTTTAAGCAAATAATGGCACTTCATTTTTAGTCAATTACGATATATTGCATATATTAAACAAAATCAACAAATAACATATAACTGCTTCCCTATGGTCCCAAAAAAACCCAACAATTTACACTAGGCCATCGATCAAAGCAAACCATTTAATCTTAGTTTGGTTCCCCATGACATAAGTTTGTAAGATACCTTCGCCCTTGCCCGGAAAGGTGAAAGTAAAGATATAGTTCCGAGAGGAAATAGATGACATATCACACACACATTGAGTGAAATTTAACATTCTATTGTAAAGTGATCTCGGACCACGATAGGCGCCGATTAAAATGATATTGAAACTATGTGTGTTGATAATAGACCCACGATACGGCGCCAATTAAAGTGATAATGTTTAATTAGCTGATATTTGCCCCATTAGAGAGCACTAATTAGAGCGATCCAGTATTTTGATGATATATTTGCCCCACGATTGGAAGCCAATTATATTGATATCGGTTTAAATAGCTCATGTTTGCCCCGTGATCGAACACTAATTGAGATGATACGGATTTATAATGAGATAATGCCCTGTGGTTGAGCACTACCGTATAGCGATGTTGGGTTTCACGGTGGTGACAACGAGAGTATGCCTTACTGTGCACTTGCCCACAGTTACTTGATCTGATTATTTCTTATAATTAAGCTAATTAAATAAACGAGACTTTTTAATGTTGCACACGATTTAATTCTGTGATTACACCTTTGGTACTGAAGATGTGATATTATGTAATACAATTTTTGTTAAAATTGTTTTTCTCAAAACATATTTAAAATAACATGCTTGTTTAGGCCTAACCTCATAACCAACAGTGTGAGTGCCCAATAGTGTGGCGCACGAGTACATT
>CABFOV010003082.1:7554-28924 GCA_902141375.1 Timema poppense
AGGGGTGGACTGAGACAACGAAGGATAACGTGGTAGACAGGGGTGGACTGAGACAACGAGAGATAACGTGGTAGACAGGGGTGGACTGAGACAACGAGAGATAACGTGGTAGACAGGGGTGGACTGAGACAACGAAAGATAACGTGGTAGATAGGGGTGTACGGAGATATCGGAAGATAATATGGAGACAGGGGTGTACTGAGATATCGAGAGATATCTCGCTAGACCGGTTTGATCTGGGCTGACGCAACTTCTTTAAACTTAAATAAAACTATACATTTATTTCTAAATTATTGTTTTTATTGAATTTTAATCAAAATTCCTGTGAGTAATAAGAATGAAAATACAGGAATGACATTAAATCTAAAACTGTCCTCCTCGTAATTTCTTGTTGTTTTTTATAAACAATCTCAATCTATTGATCCAAACGTAAAAGAATTTGCTTATTGAATACTGATTGTTGCTTCTCGTAGCTTTGGCATCTACAGAAGTATAGGGTGGAGGGCCATTTTACAAACTAAAACATTTTAATAATAGACTCCCACCTGTCGTTTAACTATTTATAAGTATTTTTGTCCATGTAATTAGAAAGTAGAACATCATGTTTAAGTGGACTGAATAGTAACGAAATCATCGATAATGCATTGGAAGTGGCATCGGGATTAAGTATAATATTATTAAAAATATAAATACTTCACATGGACAGTTCAGCTTACACTGACACGTAGCTCCAGTGTTATTTATGAAATTTTGTTAAGGGCAGAATACTTGTTGTAGTCCCGGGATGATTAGAATCTGTCAGTTCACCCTTGCACACGGATAGCCACATGATCAAAACAGCATCTGTAAATAACCGGTTCTATCCCGCGTTGTATCAAAATTTACTATCGTCTACAACGAATGAGAGTATTTACTAGTGCTTATAACCTCAACAGTTAGTCAGACACAGTGCTAATATATATACAGAATGTTCGGAAACTCATAGCCCAAACTGCACATATTAATATATAACTTGTTCGAACCAAAAGTAATACAAAATCCCTGTACACTTATATCCAGAAAACAATGCTAATACCATTAAATTGTGTTCAAAGTTTCTGTGTACAATAGATACATCTTGACCATCTCAATTATATTCTTATACTCTTCTATATTTCTTTTAGCCATTGCACAGCAAAATATAGGCCAGGGATGTCAAATAAAACCGCACATATTGCGCACAACTACAAATAACTGTTAATCAGCTACCTATTTTTCAAGTTAAACAATATTATTTTTATTATTCCCCTCAAATAAAATAATGAAATTTGGAAAGCCGCGTTTGTCTCAAACCGCCATGTTTTGTATAAGTACAGTACATTATTAGTTTTAAATGTTGCCGCGACTTGACTTGTCCAAGGAAGAGTCAAGATGGCGGACAAGAGTCGCGCAGTGCGGCTGAGGAAGACACCTCCCCACAGAATTAGAGGAACCAGTGCATGGTCAGCCATTGCGATATTATAACTGTTTCAAATCTCTGAAAGTATTAAAGTAGCCTACCATTTAAAAAAAAAACACGTTATGATACATTATTTTTACATTGACAAGTTTAAATTTAAAACTTGATGAATTTTATAAATCTAAATAATGGAAGCTGTTTGAAGAGTGGAGATTATTATTACTTTTTAAATTTTTTTAAACAGTTTAGTGTGTGTTAGTTAAATTCATTTTAATTGTAGTAAGGAGAAGAAAGAATGAGAATTATAAGAAACGTACTTGGTAGAATGACAATTAGTTAATTAGTTGTTACACTTCTGAGTCAATTAACATACTATTCTAATAATTAAAATACTATTCTTCTTTGAATAAAATACTTGATAATTTTAGAATATGAATTTATATAATTAAGGATCTTTCAAATTATTACTAGGCATTCTGTTTTTCAAATGGTCAGTAGCCTTGTCCAAATTGAGTCCATCAATGTATCCTATTAGCATATTCGTGTTTACATAGTAAAACTTCACCACTCAATAATGAATTTACTCTCATAATGTGACTCATCCAGTTGGCTTTTCATCTTAGTATCAACATTCAACCGCATAATGGTTCGCTTTCCATTCACTCTTCTTACATCTTCATCATTAGTTTCCCTATTTCTCCAAAAGTTGCCTAGAATATTTTATTCGTATTATTACATTATTGATTGTGAAAAAATAAATATAATTACTGTATGGATACATACCTAAGCTTATAACCAGGACAAAGTGCAAATAATATATATAACGTAAAATTAACGAAATGAAAAATCTATCTATCTATCGTCAGCCACAGAGGTAAATTCTTGTCTTTCTTTTTACTAAAGCGCGGCATATTTGGCAGCATTGTGTAGCCAACCAGTGACAGAATAACAAGAGCCTTGTAGGATTTTCTGTAATTATAACATTTTAATTTCATTTGCATGCAATATTGGATTGCACTTAGTAGATGCAATTTAGAATTTTTATTATACTTATTTTATTTGTATTTCAGCACACGAAGAGTTAAGTAACGGCGTCAAAATTTGTCTTAAAAAAGGAGAAAAGGCCATGCCTATGGTAAGTTACAGATTGACTTTCACTTTAAAAAATACTGATAGCAAATGTTGTTGAAATACCATATTATCTTGCCAAAAATTATCTTAATTTTAACAAGATCTCGTCCTTTAATTCAGTCTTTTACAGCAACTGTTTAGTCAAAACTTAAACCTACACCAAACAAGTGTTTAGTTCCAATATCAATCACAAATTTATATTCTAGATATTAAAGTTATAAAGGCGAGATTTATCGCTCGTCTAGCCTAATGAATACAAGATACCATTGTGTCATTTTGGTTAGTAGTCTAATCTGTCTGCTTAAATGCAGAAATTAAATAGACTTGTAAATTATGAAAAGATCACTATAATTATAACTGTTTTAAAGATTGATTATAATAATATAACACATCCTAGGTAAGGTTAGGGTAGTCAACACTAAGTAGACCTAACGTTTACGTTTACAAAGATAGTGTGGTTAAGGGTATTTCATTTCTCCGTGTGCTTACCTCACTGTGTTGTGCATTTTGTAAGGCTATGTCCTTAGCCATTCCTAAAATTAATAGCGTAGTTCTTAACAAATGATGGTACTTCGACTGTGAGGAAATCCTAAATTAAAGCATTCCAGTCAGTATTACCAAACATAGTCAGGTGATATATCCTATTTCACAAACGAGTCCTGCTGCACCATCATAGTTTGAAAAATAATCAAAAAATTGTGTTGGTCCTAGAACTAATTGTTGTGGATCTATATTCACTCATGATGTTTGCTAGTGACTATGTTAAAATAAAATCACCTTAAAATATTAATTAATTCTAGGCAATATAATGTTTACCGGTTTATTGTAACTATTTTTAAATCGGAATCTTTTAATGTAGGTACCTAATAAAACCACAACTTGACCATAGTATATTGAAAGCGATTTAGCTAGCCTAGTAATGTGTGGATATGTACAAGTGCTGCATGGGGTCGGCTTGCGATCAAGGTCATATCGACCGAGCGGCACTGCTTGTTGGCAAAGATGGTGCCAAAATCCATGGATAAATGGTGCCATGTGCTCAGAACAACAAAACAACCTGACCGTTAATGTCAGTTTTCTAGATCAGAACCGCTACTTTTTCGTTCAAGTAGCTCTTCATTTGTCATCATGAGGCTGAGTCGACCTCGTTCCTGACCCATTGCTTTACAGAAAAATCTGTAAGCACTGGGGATCGAGCCCAGGACCTCTTGATCTGTAGCCAGGAACTCTGACTACCAAACCATAGATATGGTCGCATGCCAGTTTTACTAGTCATTTTTATATATAAAATTATTAGTACTGTTATGTACCTACACATTATTAGGAAATTCGACACCTTAGCTCAGTCAGTAGAAAAAGGTCCCGGGTTTGATTCTCGTCATGGTCGAAAAAAAATTTATTATCTGTGAAATGTGGGCTTACCCTTTCACAGTGATGAATTAATGATCGGGTCCTCGTTGTTGTGCCTGTTCTAGTATTGATTTAGATGATATGGCTTGAATAAAAAAACTGACCTAGATCATAGGTTTGAAACAGTAATGGAGTTAAAAAAAATAGTACCCACACCTGCTAACCACTTTTCTTGTGATTAATACATTTTCGGTGACCTGGTGGTCCAGGGGTAAGGTGTCAGACCTCTGTGCTGGCGGCCGGGGTTCAATCCTCGGTCCCGGCACAGATTTATCTGATTACCAAACCCTTCCTTCACCTCTGACAAGACATCTTGTGAATGTGGGGAATACCAGGCCTCCACCGTGGTTCGGATTCCACATTAAACTGTAGGTCCTCCATTTCATCTCACAATCACCCTACCATTACACATTAGCGTAAGTGCGTATAACCCGAACGGGTAGTAAGACGCGGTGCTAATAATAATAATACATTTTCCTTTAGTGCAAATCTTAGGTTCTTAGTTTGTATTTTAGGCACGTTTTAAAAATGGAAATATGATCACAGGTTTACATGAAATTGTTAACTATTTGTTTTGAGATTCGGTTGCAGAACCACACAAGTACCACACCACTGGAGGACTTGGCTGCGGGTAGAGCAGTCAACTCTAGTAACCAGTGTTTGAAAGTGTTTGTCCAGCGAGACTACAGCGAGGGAACACTTGTCAAATTTCAAACTCGCTTCCCCTCGGAGTTGGAAGATAGAGTGAGTTTAGAGGCGAACATATTTATTGGTTTTTAAATGAGAAACACATTCTTAAAACCAATAAACCCACTGTTCAATTTATTATACATGTGTCTTATTAATTAATCGATATTGCAATTTTAGAATTTGAGCTCAAGTTTTGTATTTCAAGCAGATTTATCTGATTACCAAAACCTTCCTTCACCTCTGACAAGATGTATATTAATCACATCTTGTGAATGTGTGGAATGTCCAGGCCTCCACCGTGGTTTGGATCCCACGTTAAACTGTAGGTCCTCCATTTCATCTCACAATCAACCTACCATTACACATTAAGCGTAAGTGTGTATAACCCGAACGGGTAGTAAGATGCGGTGCTATAATAATCATGTATTTCAAGCTTATCCAAAGATTAATAAATCGTGTTATTTACACAAAGTTTTTTATAGGATATATTAGCTTAATTTAAATAATACAATATGTTGTTTTTTCCATCGCATACCCATCTAAGATTTTGCTTGGGTCTATGCTAATATAATATGGATGAATAAGCTAGGGTATAATTTTAAAAGGAATGTACTATTTGTATGAAGAGAGAGAGAGAGAAACCATTTAGAAAAAAAAATAGTCATTAGGGACACCCGATTGATATTTTAACACTGATCCCCTCATCAACGGCAATCTAGTCCAACACGAGACCGACACATTAGACCATGTGACCACCGGCGCGGGTTATATTATGTTACCGGAGAGGCTTATATAATGGTCATAAACACTTTAGGTTTGTCTAGGGATGATGTTAGAATTTATTGTACTGTATATGAAATGTAGAACTTGCACGAAACTTGTTTTTATTGTTATTAATAAGATTGAGCGCCAGGCGTTTGAGTACACGGTGAATCAGCTCAATGCGATCTATGCGGAAGCGGAGAAAGCTGGTTGCAGTACATACTGTGAGGGTTGCATGGCTTGCCTTACGGCCTACCTCGTCTATCTGTGTACAGAGACACATTACGAGAAGGTAACTCTGAAACTTAGAAAATACTGTTTAAAATAAGATGATCATGTTTGTAATACTTTTTGAGGCATATCGAACTGTTTGTTTGGCGCAAGAAAGTTGAACACTGGAACCTTACTAAATGAGTCAAATGTGCCTCGCTTTAGGGATGTGTGAGAACCACTTTTGAATCCAAGACGATATTGAGACGAGAATATGAAAAATATTAATATGTGAGTATGAGAAGAGATGAAATTTCCTTTGAAAGTTCAAATATGTGAATTATGTTTATTAAAATAAATGTATATATTAGTACATTTGGGCTGGAACTTGCTTTGGATTATATTATAGTTCATTCACACACTTAAGATATATATAGGTAACTCATACACATTTGAAATGCAATTAAATTAGTAATATCTACAATATACATCATTAGGAATATTCTAAACTCGCATTTGCGATAAAACAAATTTTTACACAAATTTTATTGTTTTCATGAGAATAACATGAATTTAAGCTTTTTTCTAAATAAACACAATTTCTTAATTCTTGGCAAATACCACATCATGCAATATGATTTTAAACACAGTAACACTGGTGATAACACTATACCAGGGCTGCCATTTATACAAATAGTATCAGTTTTTACTTATTTTATAGGTATAAAATGGATCAAAGGAAAAATGAGTGTTTTCAAGATATTTAAGCTTTTTTTTATGAGGTTGACATTAAAAATCACGATTTTTACTTTTACACATTACGATAACTAAATTTTGATTCTTTGTTTACAGCCTTTAAAAGATTTCATGCTAGGTCCAAGCAAGGACATGAATATATATGGACCTTGCTACAGACGATCATGTTGGGCAAAATTATATCTTTTTAGCTTTTATTCCCTTCTCCTTGTTTGATAGTGGTTTAATCTTCTTTGACGACATGTTTCGGTGTTGTTATTGTTTGGTTTAAACCTAAGTTAATAGTTGATTATTTTTATATTGTTATTTGTAAGACACGAAGGTAATGTATTGAGATATCATGTTTGATATTACTAAACATGTTATGTTTTGTGCATATTTGTATTTGATTTTTTTCTGGATATGTTAATAAATAGTTAAGTACACAATATGAACAAAAAATTTAAACAGTCTTATCCTATTTTTTTTAATGAATACTAATTCGACTTGTATTTTCGTAAATAACATCGCTTTCGGCACTTAATATAATCGCTTTTTGAAAAAAGTAACATCACTTTTACCCTAAAAATAACTTCACCTTCTGCTACACATCATTTATAATTTAATTTTATTGTGTAACAGTTTATAACTTCAAAGTTTGATATTGAAAAACCATATTCATAACCTAATTTCTTAATGGAGGTTCTTTTTAGCAAAAAAGTGTGGCCTATTTTCAGTTCTTTATGATACTATTAGAAATAATAAATTCTCATTTTGGTTTGTAGATTCCTTAGGGAAGTGATTTGCTTTTTAATTTTTTTTCGTAGTTTCTCGAATTTTCTAGATTAATTTCTAATTTTCGAGACAAGATCAAGATATTTTTGAGTCGTGCACATCCCTACCTTGCATACTTAGCCTATCTAATTTGCGATGTGCTGTGTTATTATTTGGGCTTGCAGTTTGTTTTGTGCAGTTCAGTTTTCGTCGGAAGAATACTTTTATAGAATAACCTACAAACATATTTTATTGCCGTATAAATTGACAAATTTACTATTTTATTAGTTTTATTTTGTAGATACTTAAAATATCTATCAAAAGTGATGGTTAAAGATCACATGAATTGACATATGAATACATGAAAGTAGATCTAGTGATGTTTTTATTGGTCGGATAAGGCTTTTCCTAAGAAAATTTGACTATTGTACAATTCTAGTCTAAAACATCATCATCATCATCATTATTATTATTGTTGTTTATATATGATCCCTCTTAAGTTGAGAATATTGGAAACGTAAGAAAAGGTCGATGTTTTTGCAGTTTTTATATCAATTTTTTTTTAAACAAAAGAAATCAAATATAACTTCATTTTCTCACATTCTCTACATCTCCACCTTAACAATCTTCTCTCAAGTATGTCGGCTTTCTTCTAGTGCTTACGGAAAGTAGCCAAGTTTGTCGTCGAGCAGAATGAACGAGTATATGCACCGAGAGGTTTGTTAATCACGGACCCAACGGAGCGTGGACTTAGAGTTGTATCCTTTACTACTTAAAATATTTTTCTAAGGCCAATTAAATAGTTTTGTCTGATATACGCAAAGATGTATCGTTTTATTTATATTTTCTTTTTAGAACCGCGTCATACTACCTGTTCGGTTTATACGCTTATCTAATAATTATGTTAATGGTTTTAGAGATAAGAAAGGCTATATTTAGAGTAAGTGTACCCACATTTGTGTGGAGGGAGAGTGAAAACCATTTTGAAAAACTACCCTCGATACACCCGACTGAGGTTCGAATCTTATTCTTCCTGTCATTGGCAATCTAGTCTACTGCAAGAGTAGTGAGTTAAAGAACAAGCGACCAATGACGCGGGTTGTTTTATATCAAACAACTGTTTAAAAATAAATATGTATTGTGAAGTGGTAAGAGGGAAAGGGCTGTATACATCTCTTGCTTCTACAATCTGATTTTCATAAAAACCCTTTAATCGAAAACTGGAAACTCGTGTTCCCACAATGGCGTGAGTAAAAAATAATACTTTTACATAATTGGGAGATTTTGTTGGGCTTTCTATAAAATTGAGGTTTAGAATATCTTACCTAATGGCATTAAGAACTCTAAAGTTAATTGTCAATTGTTACACATACAAGGACATCACCTATCCTTAAGGTGAATTCACACTGGTCATCCAGGATGATCATAATTGATGAATCATCGACAGTGAAGTCACTGGTTTGACTGTATTTTAGTTAACACTGGTCATCAAGGTGATTTAAGCAGTTCACCACAAAATTGAAGGAACCGAAGTATTGCGAGCAGGTATTCGTATGGTGTGTGATTTATTAGTTCAGGAGGGTCGACAAATTCTTTATTAAAATAGAAAGAAAAGGAAGCGGTGGGCGAAACTATTGATGCTGTGACGTAATATTTTGGGTGATTCAAGCACTTTACTGGTGAAATGGATTAATGAAGAGAAAGATATGTTGATAAACCACATTCAAATGTCCAAAACAAAATTGTAATAGTTGTTGGCGAAAGTAGAATCATATATATATATATATATATATACACATAAACAAGAAGGGACGCACACAAGAGATGGGGGAGGGGAGGCTTTTTGGCCCCCACCCTCCAGCTGAAGGCCCTCTTCCAGATGATTAAGAATATTACAAAAATATTATTAGCACTATATTCTGTCAATTAATCAATTATATTTTGTTTAATTATATTTAATATAAAACAAATAATTGTTTGCAGTAATTAGGGTTTTTCAAAGCAATGCTTTTTTCTTTTGATTTTTAATTTTATTTTAAGTTTGCACATAAATGAAAACTTGACCTGTGATACTGTAATATTTTATAGAAATGGTTACAAAGTTTTTTTCCTTTTTGTGCATAAAGTTTTGAAGTGGGTACAGTAATTAAAATTATTATTTTAGAGCATTTATGTAAACACTTGTATCAGACAGGGGAAGGGGCAGTTGATATTATCATGTGCCCCCAGTCCCACCAACTGCAAATGCTATGTGTGAAGAAAAATTTGTAAACATAGACCTGTTAACCAGTGGTGGACACAGTGTTTGAGGGTAGGCCGAGGATCCGATTTTGGTACAAATTAGCTTAAATATTAAGATTTGCATCCTTTGAAATCAAAATGTTCCCCAGTCCCACTTTTTATCGGGTATCGCTGATTCTCATTATTTCTTATCCTACTTTGAATCAAATTTCCAAATATTACAGTTATTGCGATATATAATGATGCAATTATGAAAATGGTTTGTGACTCAGCATTATGGAGCCTCCTCCACTCTTCATTACCTTTATCCTTTTTTAGAACACATACCTATTTAAGCAACTCGTTTCTGAACACCTTAAATGTTTTTTTAGCATGTAAGAGACCAATGTTTCATACTCATAGAGAATAACCGGTATAATTTTTTTGTATCTTCTGAGTTTTACATTCCTCGAGAGCAGGTGAGATGTTAACAACTTACTGACCGATTAGTAGCATACATTCCCTGCCTGTATTATTTTCCTAACTTGCAATCTAATACCGTTGTTACTTGTAGAATACATAATACTGAAATAATTAAACTCTGGAATCAGGAAATTGACATACATAATTTGTAAGGTCATTAATTTCACTTCATCATGAATAATTTTAAATTCTGTGCCATTACATTGAATTTTGTATCTCTATAAGGAAAACCTCTTTTCTCTTTATAAGCTAATTGTATTATATTTGGAAAGAAGGTACAAAAAAGGTGGATAGAAACACTGTCCAGTGACATCGATGTAAAGTAAACTGTGATCTTCCTTTCATTGTAAATGCCATAGTGTGTTTGTTCATGTTATATTTTTCTATCCACCTTTCCTGTACCTTCTTCCAAATATATGTTACAAATTGTATTCTTGTTGTTATCATTTTATTACTTTAAGTGATTTATTAAAAACTTCTCAAAGATGTAATATATAGGTGAATATGGATTCTTGTTAGTCATCATCATCATAATGTTTCCAACCTGTGGCCGGGTCAATCTATTCAAATGTCTCCATCTTCCTCTATACTTCCACCATTCTTCCTCCCTTGATCGTTTATTTTTCTCTTCTCACTCGCACACTTTCTGTTTTCTCATCCATCATTCTCCTTGGCCATCTTTCCTTTTCTATTCTCATGACACATCCATAACATCACACCCTTACTTTCTCTACTATCTCACGTAGTCTTTGCTAGTTGTATTTGTGTTTATTACGAGTTTATTCGTCATCCTAACCAGGTATTTTGCTTCTCCAGCCTCTATATGTTTCCTTATCTGTGTCTTAGATAGAGATCTCAATCTTGAACGAACCAGCCTCGACACGAACGTGACTTTCTTTGTCAGAGTCTAGGGAAGAATTCTTTATGTGACATTTGTTGTGTACTAACAAATACTTTGCTCATCGTTTGTCAAGTCTTGTCGTCTTGATGTCGTTTCTTATATATCGATTTGGAATGAATGTTTGTGGAAGGAGCTAAATCATTGGTAGATTTTAAATACATAAAATGTGTTTAAATATTATTTAATATTTTATTTTCAGGTAACATATATGGTTCAGGTGCTTTTACACCTCACTTACCGTGGACGATAAGTGTTTTTTTGTCTACAAATTTCCTACATTATTTTTACAACTTGTACATGGTAGATATATTTTTTTAAATCCAATCTACAAGATTAAAAGTTCCATTTAGTTTATCAATTTATAATCGAGATACATCAAAGAAGGTGATTGAAACATAGGTACACGTGATTAATTTCCATTTGTATTGTTAAGTATCAATACTCTTTATTTTAATTATTGGTGCATATCTACAGTACAGCTCAATGTTTTTTTCTTTGTATTTCTTTTAAAACCACGCAATACTACCCTCTCAGGCTATACACATCAATCAATGCTGTTTATTTTATTTAGAGAGGGGTAGAACCGTTCACTTTTGCGAATAGTCCAAAATGGCATGAGCAATTTACTAATTTAAATCAGTCGTTTGCGAACTTAACCTTGTAGTTTATTTGTGAACACCCTACACCCATGAAACTCTTTAAGAAAACCCGGTTTTCGAAGGTAGGTATTTTGTTATACGTATTTGGAAGAAGTTAGAGAAATGGCAGATAGAGTACATATAAAAGGGCGTGAACACAGAAAGTTTTAAGAAAAACCTAGTTCACTGTCTACATTACTGCCACTGGATATTTTGTTTGTTCTCTTTTAATATGTTTTCTATCCACCTTTCCTGTACTTCGTCCAAATATGTGTAACTACACCCATATAAGTGATATAGGTAATGTAATAGTAATGGATACTGGGACAACTGTGGTTGGAGCCGAAGAACAACGGAGAGGAGATAAGTATATTAGAATTTTGGTTGAAAGGAAAATTTTATAAACTACAAACAAAGCTAAAATCCCTCTATATCATTAGTATTATTTCATAGATATTGATAAATATGTATTAAAAGTGATAGTTGTGGACCACATAACTTTACGGATGAATACGTAAAGGTAGATCTAGTAACTATTTTGATACTGATACCCACTCTTGTTGATAATTTTTTTTTCCATACAATTACTGTATCGCTAAGTTTTCTTTATATGTGTACTGTGTTGATACTTTACATCTGATAGTTAAAATCAATAAACTATCAAAATTTTTCTATCGATACCACATCCCCAATTGTCACTTCATTTTCGTGACCGAGCTCGGCCGCCAACTATTAGTTTCCGAACTACGCATTTACAATCTAGTTATAACAAGTAGATGGCGAGCTTAAGATTCTGTCTCACCCTAAGGATAGCACCTAACTTAGGTAAGTAATACAGCTCGACCCGCTTCAGTGGCCACATGGTCCAGGGTGTCACTCTCATGTTAGACTCACCTGCTGATGATGGGGAGATCGAGCTTTGAACCCTAGTCAGGGTTTTCTGAGGGTGGTTTCCCACTCTCCTTCCACACAAATGCGGGTAGATAACCTCCAAAAGTCTTCCTTCCTCATCCTTACCCCTTTAGAGTAATTATAACGTGTGTATAGCCTGAACAGGTAATAAGACTCAGTGATAAAAAAAATTACACCTTTAACTAAATGTTGCATCGTGGTGTGACTTTCTGCGTTTTACTTGAGAAAACAGTGAAATTTAGAATATTAAAATTGTTTTACTGTATTTAAAAAAAGTTTTAAATGAAAAAAAAACCAATTAAACTGATGTCAATTTTGCTGTTGTCAAATGAAGAATGTAGGAAGCCAAACTTTAGTACTCTTTCTGATTCAAACAAAAGCTAGTATCTGATTAATCAACTGTGAAATGGGCTTTACGTTTTTAGAGCAAGTTTTGTCATCTGCTCTTATTTATATATATCACCTTTATATTTTTATTTTGTAACACTTTTATTCATCGACCCTAATATTTATTTATGTAACTTGATTAAGTATTTAAAATATATTTTCTTGTAAACAAAATTGTGCAATGCAAAGAGTGCCATGGGAGTTGTATTCTCTTTTCTGAAAATATTGAATCATTTTAGGAAAATAATGAACGTGACTGATAATCCTAATATTGTAAACGACTAACATGGTGTGATTTTTGTATTGATTATTTACAGCTCAATTTATATTATTTGACAAGGAATTTATAATACACTTAGTAAGAATCTAGCAATGAATATATTCTAAGTTTTATTCAGAAATATTTGTTTTAGAAATGGGCTAAAATGTATATACACCCTCTAAATCTTGAACTAAATTTAACAATATTTTTAGGTTAGAGATCACAAATAAGGCTCTTCCTCCAGTCGTTGAGGGATGCATATTTTCATCCAATCGGAGGCAATATACAATATTATTGGCTAAGGTTTGCTAGAACTAGGTCTATGCATCTAATGAACCAAAAGCTTAGCAGATTTTTATTAAAATGTTTAATTTGATTTTACGATTAATGATTTACATTTTACATTATGCCAATGAAATTATGTTAAAATATTGCCAGGTGAAACTTGATACGGTTTATTCCACTAATAAATTACCTTTGTTTGATCGCACCACGTAGCCGTCTAAATTCTTTGTTTGCACCTTTAGTAATTATTTGGTATTTTTCATCACTACTAAAATATTCTGTCCCCGCTTTCATTAATTTTGGAAAATATATCAGGGTGTCTACCATTTGGGAAAATCAGGGAAAGCGGGAATTAGCCGGAAATTTGAAGTGATCTGGAAAAAACGGGAATTAGTCAGGAATTTGGTAAATTACAACAAAAATCCAGGAAAATGTTGTTTTACTCAAAATATGAAATATAATAATCATTAAATCGGTTAATATTTTTGTTCAAACTGTAGTTTTTGTTTTGTTTGTAGCTGTGTAATATATTTTATAATTCCTAGTAAACAATGTTAATACATATTTAAAAAAAAAAGGTTTATTTAAATTTTAAAACTTATTATTAATAGAAAATATTAGTAGAAAAATGAGGGGGGAGGGGGGAAGTTAGAAGGATGTGACAGACTTTTTAGTCGGGAATTTCAGGAAATGATCAGGGAAAATCAGGAAAAAAGTCGGGAATTTCATTGGTCAAGTTGAGTAGACACCATGTATATAACTAATTTTTTCAAGGCTAAAGAGAGTAGCGCTAAGCAGTTATTTTTGATTTTTATCTTTTTGAGTATTTATTCAGTAAATTGGAATTCATTATTTTAATTAAAGTCCTAACTATCCAACCTAAACGGGACCAACAGGTTGTCAGATATCTGAATTGTTGGATAATATGGAAACAAGGAAAGTGGCCGGAACTAAAATCAAAATTAAATGGAGTTGCATAGTGGATATTAAACAGTGTGTACAACCCGAACATGTAATAAGACTTGATGCCAGTAATAATAATAATGATGGGTGGCCTGGTGGTCTAGGGGTAAGGTGTCAGACTTCTGTGCTGGCGGCCGGGGTTCAATCCTAGGTCCCGGCACAGATTTATCTGATTACCGAACCCTTCCTTCACCTCTGACAAGACATCTTGTGAATGATGGGAATGCCAGGCCTTCACCGTGGTTCGAATTCCACGTTAAACTGTAGGTCCTTCATTTCATCTCACAATCACCCTACCATTAGACATTAGTGTAAGTGCGTATAACCCGAACGGGTAGTAAGACGCGGTGCAAATAATAATAATACTAATTGGGGTTTATTATGATAATTTTTTGATTAGCATCATGTATTAATATTCGCTCAGATTATATGCCTATGTACTAATTACACTGATGTTTTAGGGATTAGGAAGGTTTTATATAGAGGAACTGTACCCACATTTGTGTTAAGGTAGTGTAGAAAACCTTTTTTAAGGGAAAAAAAACCACCTTCAGTACACTCAACTGGAATCAAACCCTGATCTTGTCTTCGGCAGTCAAGTCTATTGCGAGAGTAGCATCTTAGACTATGCAGCTACTAAAGTGGATGTTATTCGTAATTACTCTAGTGTCAACTATGCAATAAATTATGTAAACAGAACACAATGTATTTTATATTAATTAGAGATGTGCGAGAACCATTTGTTCAATCCAAAACGATCTCGAGACGGGAATATAAAAAAGTATCAAGAACCGAGACGAGAACACGTCCTTTAAAAGTACAAAAATTTAAATTGTGTTTATTAAAGTAAATATATAGTTTATAAAGTTCCTTTTTGACACTTTAGCTGACGCTTGCTTTATATTGTTTTATATTTCACTCAAACACTATAGATATAACTCGTACACATTTTAAATGCAATTAATAAAACAGTGATAACTATATAGTACTATAACTATTATAGTTACAATGATCACCGTTTATAATATAGTTTTGTAGTGTAACAGCTTATATTGTCAAAGTTTAATATTGAAAAACAATATTTATAACCAAAACCTTTCTTAATAAAGGCTGTTTTTTTGGGGGGGAAATGTGGCCTATTTTTGGGTTATTACGGTATTACTGGAAATAATAAATTCCCGGCTTGGTTTTTTAATTCCCTAGGGCCATTATTAACTTATTTTTCTCAAATTTTTGAGTCTTGCACATTCCTAATATTAACTAAATGCCATTTTTATTATATAATAGTTTGCAAAATGCAAAAGTCTCTATTTAAAAAATTAGTGGTTGAGTTTTTTTTTCTTCTCAGATTCTCCCTTCTTCCTTGTGGTTAGAAGTGTATTAATTACATTAAAATCAATACCACTCTATATGGATATCTTGGATAATCAGGTCGCTACTTTAGTTATTGTTATTTGACATTTTATTAATTATTAGAATAATATAATCTGAAGTTTTTTATATGTTTTACTCATAACATTATATCGCCCTTGAACTGCAATAGACAAGGATTGCTGGTGACAGGAAGGTCAAAGACGCATTCTACCTTTATGCAAATGGGAGTACATTTCCTCTAAATCCTAACTTTCTCATCCATAACCAATTTGTGAATGAATGTGGATACTATGACACAAAACAACAAAAGGGAAAGTGTACATATTTTTGATAACAATCTGTAACCTTCTACATTCTTTCAAAAACTGTATTCATTTAAGTGTTGGTTTTCACTTTGTGGAATTTATAAAATGTATTTTTTGTTTAAAAGAATATAAATTGTAATACTCGCTTTTAACTGTTGGTAGACTTTTAAAATGCAAAACACAAACCCATTTCAACATTAGAATTCATTGGGCACAGTCAATTTTATCCAAAAAAAATAATCAAAAGTGCATGGCAATACTTTTGTTAAAATAGATTTGGGTCGACTATAATATTTTACGAATCCAAATCTCGAATTTGACTCCCCAATTTATTTTTGAATTTCGAATTTAGATCCTAAAAAAAACTATAAGCCTCAAAGGAAATATAAATATAATGAATAATAGAAAATACAAAAAGTAACTAACTGTATGTTAACATTCTTTTCTATAATCCACTCATTATAACACTCGCAGTGTTAAACTACTAGTCTGGGGCCTGGTTGTTAAGTTTAACTTGTAACTATAATTAGTTTTGAACCATCAATAAATAATATATTAGAGCTCTAAAACAAATTTCACTTGAAAAATTGTTAATAAAAAAAAATTCCAATAATTTTGTGTCGCTATTCTGAAATCTTCTCGAATATCCTTATTGAGTTGAGAGATTTGAAGGATTCGAGGGTCCATCCCTAAATGTATGTTAGTCTTTCATCAACCCATATTGGTTATACATTTTATTTGTAATCCTAGTTTGAGATCTTCTCAGTATTCTATTTAAAATAACCCTTAAACTACTCTGATGAATATGTTTGGCAAATCGACAGTACAACCACTATATCCATCGTCACTTCAACATTGTACAAATCATTTTAAGTAATACATATATTAACCATTCCACCTCATTTCTGTGATTTAATTGTTCATCATTATTCACAAGTTGTTATGTCATAACTTTATTTTTTTGGTATGGACTTTATAATCATTAACTTTTAGATTGTATTATTGTAATTATCAATTAGTTCGTCTAAGGTGAAACTGTTGTGCAGAAGAAAATGGAGAATAAGATAAACATTGTTGGTATAATTGAAACCTTGTAAATTTTGAATTGATTTTTTTTCTAGTTAGAAATAAACTTTGTACATAACTAAAAATAAATTTCATACCACTTTAAAAATACTTAACTTTGTTTTATTGATGTTAATACAACCCATTAACATGTTCTATCTAGTGGGAATCAAACATGTCTGTACATATTAAACATAACTTATCTGCTTCGGCTGCAAAATGGTCTGAGACATCACACAGTAGACTAGCCTGCCGATAATGAGGGAGATCTGACTTCAGATCCCAGTAGGGTTCATTGGACGTGTTTTTCCTAAACTGTTTTCCATTCACATGCGAGTAAGTACCTTAGGAGCTTATCTCACGACCTGGTAACCGCGATATTTGATACAAAATTGCGATCAAACCATTAAATGTATTGAAGTAGGGTTTTCGGCATTGTTCACATGAAAACAACAAATTTGGGACCAGTTGTAAAGTTTTTTTTAATATAAAATATGTATTATTAGATTTTGTGTATTTTATAAAATTTGACCCGCCTCGGTGGCATAGTTGGCTAACGCGCTGGTCGTATTGAGCTGTACTGCTGAGGACGGGGAGATCGATGTTCGAATCTCGGTCGCGTGAACTGGGAGGGGGGGGTTCCTGAATGGTTTTCCACTCTCCCTCCACGCAAATGCGGGTTCACTTCCTTTGATTAAAAACATTCCAAATTCCTAATCCATTAATGTAATTAGTACTTAAAAGCGTATAACCTGAACGGGTAGTAAGACGCGGTGCTAAATATTATTATTATAAAATTTGGTTAAACTGTTTCATAACTCTCAACTCGACTGTTTTCTAAAATAGAATACAAAAAAACTGCATTACGATGTGACGTCTGGTTTGAGCTGTATTGCCTTCCTAAGTTGGGTGCTATCCAGGATGTGAAACGAGCTCTTGAACTTTAAATTCTACCTTTCTCATCTCTAACACATTAGTGTATTTAGTACATGTGCATATAACCCAAGAAGTAGTAAGATACAGCGCTAAATAAAAATCAACAGTCCAACCTAAAGGGCGAGGATGAGGAACAGTGGCTTAGAAAGGCATTAGCATGTAGAGAGGGTGGGAAATTGATAATTAACATGTGACCCTTGTAACCTTGTTACAACAAAACATGGGATGATTGTAACATTCACCTATGCTGTCCCTGTTGACTCGCTTGGAATGGACTTCAAATCACGAGACACACTACACAACACGCACTACATTCGACTGAGCCGGTGTTCGAGACTCTCCACTGGTGATGCAAAGCGGTCTCCCCCCTTCGTCAGACAAGAAAGCAAGTGATTATCGCCAAGCGCCCCTAACGAGCAGATTCTGGAACCTTCTATAGAATATGTTGTGCGTGTGGCCTATGCTCCAGGGCTCTCTGGTTGGTTCTAGACCTTCCCCCCCTCTATCCCTCCGCTCTAAGAGCACATGATAACTTCAGGGTATAAAGGTGTTGAGGTGCAACGAGTTGGCACGCATTGTACTCAGGTCTTTTAGGAGGTAAGAGTCTTACTTCTTAAGTGGGCTTGTCGTGACTTATCAAAATTCTCTTTGGCTTCAAACCTTTCTTGTATTCAAAATTCAATGTTTCGGACTTCTTATAAATTATGTATTTATATACTTTATCTATTTAATGAGTAGTCATGACTGCGGGGTATTGTCACCCATCCTTACGACTAGGGTAACTATAGGGGGAACCCATCTGTTTCTCTTGTTAAGGTTTCAAATTTCCGCTTCGCGGAAAGTTCGCACTCGGGTGCATTTTATCTTGGAGGTCGCAAGTAATAGATAGCTATGGCTATGTCTCTTTTGTATAAACAATTAGGTGGTTAAATGTGGGGCCGCGCACTATCTAAGAGAAACAGGCTGTGTTTTGTAATGTTTATTATTTGTATGCTTAGGGTTGTTTAGTGAGTCGGGACAGTTCCCTATGTTTTAATATGTTTATATACCTAAAATCGTTAATGAGTCTAGATAAATTATTGTTACATTTGATATATTTATATATGTTTATGGTTGTTAGGGAGATTTGGGATAGTTAATTGTTATTTTTAAGAAATATAAGTTTATGGGTTCTTAGTTGTGGGGCCGCGACCCACCTAGCTCACAAATCTCCGAACAGAGTCAAACTTATTGCTTATAGGGAGGAGTTACTATTGTTGGTCTCGAAAACTCTGTATTCATTTTGGTGCTATTGATATGCTTATCGGCTGCTTTAGTTAACTATGAGGTCTTGGCTCCCTTTGGGCTATGCTAGAGTTTGGGTCGAGTCTGGGCTATCATTTGAGATTTGTAGCGTTCGATGTATGTAAGTAGACCAATTTATCAGCAATTATGGGGTCAACCGTTGGTGGTGCCATTTCTAGGGTCTTAAGATAAGACTGAATATATTTTGCCATTGTTGTATCGCCCTTCTGGCCCTGGCATGTGTTTATGTGTTACCTTGCCCGTCTGGTGTATGTTGCCGCTTGGTGTTTGTAAACTCTAATGTTCCGCTCCCCCATCGAGCTGTATTTTGTTTGAATGAATAAAAATTATAACTCTCTTGTTTCCACCTCTGTCCATTATTTGATTGGGATGATGAAGGCAGCTGGTTGCACCCGTTTACACCTGTAGTCCCAACTGGTGGGTATTCAAACCTCGACACAATCCCGCTCCCTAAGTCATGTATGTTTATTGAAAGACTGACAAATTAGGTCACATGAAAACTAACCAGACATATCCTGTTAGCTCTAGACATATTTTACATCACCAGATGCACTGAAATCGTTTTTCACTACTGTCTAAGTGATCTGCATTGCACTTGATTGACATTTACGAGGAAGTCAGGGGCTCATATCGCAACTATAAGCACTTGGAGATTATTACTGTGATTTATCAACTTCTCACAATGACCCACTTATCGTGTAACTATCTTCATTTATACTCGTTAAGATTAGTTTCTTAATTAATCGCCCCATTGACACCACATGCGACGAATTTTTCAAAGAAGGCTCTCAACTGCGGTCATTAGATCTTAGAAATGTAAACTGGAAATGCAATTAATACATAACCCGCTTTGGTGATCGGATAGTCTAAAGTGGTAACTCTCCTAATCGACTGGACTGGCGATGACAAGGTGGGCTTTCATTGCCTCTCATTCCTAAATGGTTGTCTACTTTCTGTCCATGAAAATTCAGGTACACTTCCTCTAAATCCAATCTTCCTAGTCCCTAATACAGTAGCCCCATGGCTTCTTTGGTGCTGACTGACAACTTTGAAAAGTTACCAGACCAAATTATGTATTCCTACGCCGAACCATGTAATCTGCAAAAACATGTGTTTAGCAGATGTCACTTCTGACAGTCAAAATTTAGGTATCTACCTAAATGTTGACTGTCAGAAGTACAGCTGTGAGCTGTCAGTCAGCACCAAAGAAGCCGTGAGGCTACTGTACATAAGCGTAACTAGTAGTGTATTAGCAGTACTAATAAATAACAGGTTAAATATACATTCCTAGAAAAATTTTAATCCTGAATTAAAAAGTTTCTCCTTTAAATATATTTATAATTTCTAGGCACAGTTTTGGTGTATAAGTTTTCACTCAAATAAATTGAGAGCATTAGTTGGGTAGAACTCTGGGAATCGTTGTAGGATGTAATCACTTTATGTTTTAAATGTACAGTTTACATGTAACAATAAAAAAACCTCAAATGCAGGAAGTATGATTTAATAAAATTTATTACTGACAAAATGTTCTACAACAAAATGTATTTTTAGTAAAAAATACACCAATTTTATTTTAGTCCATGCGAGTACCAATCTTTGTTACTCCATCCAATGAGTCGTAGGGTGTAGTGTTTGTATTAAACCACCGTTTTGACTTATTTTAAAATGAGTCACAACCAAGAAATGCGTGTTTGCAATGCATGAAGCTACCTTAATGACGACGTTGCATACTTGGAGGTTTTGAAGCTATTTTATGAAGTGTGCTACATCTTAACTGGATGCACTTTAGCCGTCTAAGTGTGTATACTTGGATGTATATGTATGAAATAGAAAGAGAAGTAAGAAAATTAGCAGTTCACCCTGCCTGGCCTCATGTTCACCTGCTCATTACACTTTTCTTTTTCCTCTGATGAGTTTAATCACTCACTTAACCATCTGCCCCTTGAAATTGACTTTTTTTTTTTATTTCCTTTTTGTCGGTGACCTGGCGGTCCAGGGGTAAGGTGTCAGACTTCTATGCTGGCGGCCGGGGTTCAATCCTCTGTCCCGGCAAAGATTTATCTGATTACCAAACCCTTCCTTCACCTCTGACAAGACATCTTGTGAATGTGAGGAATGCCAGGCTTCCACCGTGGTTTGGATTCCACGTTAAACTGTAGGTCCTCCATTTCATCTCACAATCAC
>CABFOV010003082.1:34960-50053 GCA_902141375.1 Timema poppense
CCCCCCCCCCCCCAATAATTTATCTTATTACAACTTAGTTTTACCTGTTCATATCAAAGTTAAGTTTTATGCGTACTTCTCTTTGTTTAGATTCTGAGTTGTATTAATTCTGAGTCGCTCTTTTAGTGCACAGAAGATTTTCTATGATAAAATGACATTCACTCTTGATGTGAAAAGTTACATAAAACAGGAAGAAGCGGGGAAGGGCTACTTAGTGTTACATGTAAGGGTCAAAAAAAAAAGGTAAGAGAAGGGTGTTACATGGTTTATGGAAAACCATTTTTTTCCCAAAATGGTATGGCTGGATCCCCGTTTAGATAGAGTTACGAAAAGTTTGACAGCCGTCTTGTTCAATTGAGCTTATATAGCAGTGGCGGCTCTTTTGACTTATTTGAAGGAGGGGGGACGAGAGTTCAAAAATATATAACTTCACCCAGTGTCTATAGCCCAGATGGGTTAGTAAGATGCACATTTAAAAAAACTCTTCACGAGCATTTACTTTTTAATTTAATACAAAATGTTTATTGATTTTTTTTTAAATCGATTTTCTGCTATTAAATTTAATAAAACATTTAATTTAGATATTGTCAATATTAAGGAGTCTTATAACATCTCATGTATCAGATCAGTTGACCAACTTCTCCAAACCAAATAGATCAGAATGAGTATCAACAATTTTACTTTTATTAAGAATATAACTCCCATTTCCCTTAAAATATTGATGACTTCAGTAAAATTTAATCTCATTAGTTGCCAAATAACTGGGAGATCGGGGTTCTAATCCTGATCTGGTGTGCTGAGGTTTTTTTTCTCCATAAGGTTCTCCACTCTACCGTCATGCAAATGCATGTACCCTTCCTCAAAAATCCATCTTTCTTCATCCCTAATCACTAGCATAATTATTACATATGTGTAGAGCGTAAACAGGAACAAAAGAAAAAAAAGTCGTGAATTAATTTTAACTACCAATTTCTCTTTAGTATTGGTACTCCTTAAATATATCATGAACAACCACTGCTATCATTTTTCATTTACAAATTTGTGATTTTTTTTATTTATTTTCACAGTGCAGTCTAATCTCGATTATTATTTTTACAGAATTTCATAAATTACAGTACATGCATAATTTTGCATAATTTTTAATAAACTACAGGTATATATACATAAATTAAAATAATGAATGCATTGTTATCGAAATCTTTTAACATGTTGATACACAATTCATAAAAAAAAATTAATTTTATCAAATATATTATATCTGATTTTGTGTTTCTAAAACTATGACATTTGGATCATATTTAGAGCAACATAGCCAAATTAAATCATTAAAACCTTTTTAAAAAAAAAGTCCAAATCGACCATACCCCATGTAAGTTATACAAACATATAAACAATTTATTCAAAACGATTGTCTATTTAAAATAAAAATTAGTGAAGAAATATTGACTCACACTATTATAATATCAAGATATTTTAATAAATAGCCTCATTTAGAATTAGTAGTATGTATGATATATTAAAATAATTAATACTTGAATACTTACATATTTGGTAGCAAAATTAAGGGAAATATGATATTAGCTATAAAAATTATTTATTTTAAACTTGTTTTATGTCTTTTTGTTTAACTCTAGTTTATAATGGCTTCTGAAAGTGTTTTGTCTACAAAGTTTATATCTCCATCAATAAATGTTTTTGGTACATATTTATACTATCTATCAACAATAAAGAAAATATATCAAACTGGTTTCATTGACAAATTAATTTTAGTACATAAACGGTTAACAATACCAGATTCACTTTTACTATATTAACAATGGTTGGGTTTAGTTCAATTTGGTCACTTGAGAGTTGACAATAGTTACATATTATGTAAATTGATGTACAAATTAATATTTTATATTTAGTTTATTTATTTAGTTTGGTTTAGGTTATCTTTGAAATAACATTTTAAGGACTATGCTATTATTTAGAACTCACAATTTTCCATAAAAACAAATCGGGCTCAAAAATAGCCTCGGAATATTTTTTTATTAAATAATACTTTGCATTCTTGAAATAATAAATTCAAGATAATATATTTTCAAATATTTTATGGTTACAAACAAATGTTACTCAAAATTGTGACTGTCTAGAGTTTTGACATGTTAGAGTTGAGGAGAAGGGGGTACTATATAGAACACTATAATCAAGCTATATTTATTTCAGAACTTCATATAAATTAACTCGATAGTTAAAATTAAAAATCTATCTAATAAGTATGTATTATTACAATAGTTTAAATATATTAGTCTAAAAACTACTTTATATTATTTAGATGTATGTATATTAGGCCTTTTCGGTAAAATAAGATGGTAAATCACTTCACCTATCTCTGCTTCAAAGTGAAATATTTGTAGAAAAATAAAAAATTAAAATTAAAAACTATCTTTTAATTAATTCACTCCAAAACTGTTATTTTAGTAACACCTTTTTTTTATTGGTTTCTTTAAATATGGATATTAAATATGAATACTTTAAATAAATTAGTTAAAAATCCGGCCTTATTTTTTTATCCAAAATCAAGTGTATTGTGTGAAGCAACAGGGGCGGATCTATGGAGAGAGCGGTGAAGGGGGAAATCCCCCCCTCCCCAAATGGTCAGGCAACAGATGAAAAAATTGGAATCAAGCTGAAATGAACACATCTTCGAGGATAAACGGAAAAGGGGAAATGAAAAGAGCCAGGCAAATGAACAAGAATGTATAATATTAGCAAGAAAATCCAAATTGAGATATAGCCTAGTAAAGATTGTTAATTACAACTAGCGGACAGTGTCATCGTTGCGTATAATCAAGACATGGCCAAACTAAGGTGGAAATCAAGACTTTTTGGCTTGGCATGTCCACAATTATATCATTTTAGACCCACAGAACTGTTTTCCAAAACTAGCAAACACAAAATGGTCATGTAAGTAACAACATTTAGCATAGATTTAAGAAATACTATGAAAAATATTATAAATAATTGTTTTATTTATATTTCTGTTTATTTCTATCTTATTTCCAGGAATCCAGGATGACCTTTTGAGGGCTAAATTAAAAAAAAAGCACTCCCATAAAATTGTGGGTGTTCCATATTCTGGATCCAAGACTTCCCAATAAGAGTGGATCCGCCCCTGATTGGCAGTGACCAGAGTCACTTTAAAGTGAGGATTCTTTTTTATTATTTTTATTATTATTATTATTAAATAAAAGCTTGAAAACTTAGCATCAATTTAAAAGTACTAGGTTGGATTTATGGAAGGAATAAAAAAGTATCACTTCAAAATGAGATTGGCTTTCTTTTGTATGGAGATATATTAACAGTTTATAAACACTGGCTGTTATGTTTGTTGAATAATTAATTCATACGGTACCTGCTAACTCACCATTTTAGCTTTAAAATCAACAAAAATTGTTTCCCACACATAAACTTGCTCAATATTCTCCTTTCAATACACATTATAAAAATTATAAATTACAATATGAACTAAAAGTGGCTCATTAGCACCATTATTTGGGATAAAAATAAATCTAATATCTTAGTCTGAAAGGTAAAAGGTTAATTAAAATTAAATTGTGGAAAATTGCTTGGTAATTAGCTATTAAAATATGTATATTCATTGCTGCACTAACTTATCGAGCAAAACTGGAGAGATTATAGATTACATTTTTTTTTTCTCCCCCCTTAGTTAAAAAAACATGTATTTTTATTTACATCATTCACAAAAATAAACTATCTTAAAAGTATGGCCAAACTGCACTCCAATCATTTGGAGGGTTGATGAGGGTATGAAGGATGAAAATCAGTATTAAGCTAGTCAGTGTGATGGTGTCGGGGTTTTTTTAAAGTGTACAAATGTATTTCACTTATGCCTGTTGTTCAATTAAGGTGAAATGGAAGAAGACGCGAGTAGATGCCAGTGTTTTTGCAGTTTTTATGGTAAGACTTTTTTTTCCGACCAAAATAAATAAAATATTGCTCTAGTACTAACATAGAGATTAATTTTCTTCGCCTGTTGATATCAACAGTTCCTGAATATATGACATGAACATGGTGGCATTATCTAACAAACTTTCTAAATGAAGACATAAGTTGTCATTAAATTTCAGAACACCCTTGACAGATTTTTTTTTTTTAAATGAGGTCACCATGGAAAGAAAATTTAATTCACTTTTTGTACTTTAGCCCCCCCCGCCCCCAAAATTGCCATAAAAACTGCAAAAACACTGACTTTTTTTTTTATCTAATCCCCTTGCTTACCACCCTAAGAACGGGAACTAGTTTGGGTTCATAGAAGTTTTAACATAAGCTTCCTGTCCATACCAAATTTTAATATTGTAGTCTATTTATAACAACAACAACATACAGATAAATATTGAAAGCTTTGATAACCTTTCAAATTTCAGAAAAGTACAAAATTACTGTGGACTCAATTATACTTTTATAGTTAAAGGTTAACTTAATACGCTAGTTGATAACTTTTCAGCTGTCCTAAACCCTCAAACGTTCTTGTGAATAAATTAGAGTCATGGAATAATAATAATATTTATCACCGTGTCTTACTACCCATTCGGGTTATACGCTTTAAGTACTAATTACTCTAATGGATTGGAAATTGAGAAGGTTGAATTAGAGGAAGTGAACCCGCAATTGCGTGGAGGGAGAGTGGAAAAACATTTAGGAAAAACCACCCCCAGTTCACCCGGCCGAGATTCGAACCTCGATCTCCCCATCCTCAGCAGTTGAGCTCAACACAGCAAGCGCGTTAGCCAACTACGCCACCGAGGCGGGTAGAGTCATGGAGTATAAGCAGTGACGGCTTGTGTATATGATCACATGTGCATGTAAACACGCAGTATTTTGGTTTATAATTATGTACTATTTTAATTTTAAATAATGTAATTATTCTATCTCAATCTATGTGATGGTTCATTACCCTAAGCAATCATGTGCTTGTACTATGATTAGCACTTTTATGGTATAATGTTGGCAACTGTGTTGTGTGTGTGAGCAAGGGAGATAAGGTCTTTTAGGCAGTTTGGAGGTACGATGTGAACGCTAGAATTATTTGTTACAGTTGAAGTGCTAATGTGCATGCACACGACAGAATTACATAGCTCTTATGATGATTTAATCTGGTAAACGTGTGCTCCATTGCTGTGAACATTTTAGTGTTTCGACTATCTCCCCCTTATCACAACCGTCAAGAGTCAAGCCATTTGAACTGTTCCAAGCAGACTGGGACATTTGTGAACCTCACGAGTACAATCATTATTCAGTCGAGCAGTTTGGACAAATCATTTTAATTAACTGTCTCTCTTTTGATTGGTAGTCTGTGAATGAAGTTTAAAAAAAGAATATCTAAAGATACTCTGTTTAAACCTTGTGTCCCCATTATATAGAATGTAGTTATCTATATTATAAAGGTGACCTGGCGGTCTAGGGGTAAGGTGTCAGACTTCTGTGCTGGCGGCCGGGGTTCAATCCTCGGTCCCGGCAAAGATTTATCTGATTACCAAACCCTTCCTTCACCTCTGACAAGACATCTTGTGAATGTGAGGAATGCCAGGCCTCCACCGTGGTTCGGATGCCACGTTAAACTGTAGGTCCTCCATTTCATCTCACAATCACCCTACCATTACACATTAGCGTAAGTGTGTATAACACGAACGGGTAGTAAGACGAGGTGCTAATAATAATAATAATAATAATAATATATTTTAAAATGCATACTAGTTTATTGTAAGTGTAAATAGACATAACTTCAGAGTTTTTTTGTGTATAATATCTCTTTAAAGATGAATACAATGCAATAGATTCAATATATTGATAAATTAATTTATCATTATAGTATAATAATTAAAAGGCTAAAATCTGATAAACCAAATTTAAATCGGAAAAAGTTTTTCAGAACAAAAAAATGTTATTACAAACTCAAATTCTAAGGTAACATTTACTAAAAATATTCTTAACTGTTCGGCTAATCAATTCTTTATATTATTCACATTGCTTTTGTAAAGAGCTAAATATATGAACAAAGCATGGCTAATCAGACTCTTTCATATAAGTGAGAAAAATTAAAAACACAAACATTCACATTTCCACAAAAAGGCTATTATTGTCTATGTTAGGTCAAGTAAATGTACATACTCTTTGTTTAACCTGAAAAATAGCGAGCTTACTTTACCTGGTTCCCTATAATCTTGCTTTGTGGTGAGTAGATCTCAACAGTTACTTTTTAAGTATGTCTGTAGGTCTACATAAATTGATTATGTTAATGGATTTAACTAAACTTTATATGGTGGCGTAGTTTTATAACGCGCTACTCATAATGTGCTCGACTGCTGAGGACGGAAAGATCGAGGTTTGAATCTCGATCGGGTGAACTGGGGGTGGTTTTTCCGAAATGGGTTTCCACTCTGCCTCCACGCAAATGCGGGTTCACTTCCTCTAATTCAACCTTCCTAATTCCTAATCCATTAGCATAATTAGTACTTAAAGCGTATAGCCCGAACGGGTAGTAAGACTCAGTGATAAATAATAATAATAATAATATATGGGCCAATATTTTTATATTGGTATTGTCTTGATATAATCAAACTTTTATATATATATACATGCAAAATATTCTTCAAAACGTTATTGATTTTAAAAATAGACAATTTCCAGGTGACTAATTATTAGTAGTTAGTGATGCCTAACTTACATGTGTGGGAGGGATACCAAATGGCTTTAGATTAGTGTAGGAATGATATTAAATGGAATTTGGAACACAGAACCAGGAATTATTAGTCTACTCGCAGTTAGAGCCAAGAGTCAAGACAAAAATAAAGATCGAGTGAAAAAAAAACTCTTCTTTGTATGTGATGATTTGCACTGTTGAGATATTTTACATTTAAATTCTTTAGAAACCGACTAGATTAAAACATGTTTATCTAATCCATTTACATTTGAATTACTTTATTTAACAAAATGGTGGGCATAATCACTCCTTGACAAGAGTCTTATTTTGGGGACTGTCTTACCTAAAAAACCTCCAAGTAAGTCTAATGCAGTTTGTCCATACTCACACATATAAGCTAATAGTGAAACTTTAAAATAAAAAAAGACTTAAAAAAACCTATTTGATTGAATATTTAGAACAATATTAAATGATAATGCTTCTGAAAAGTTGTTCATCATATAAGTTACAATAGTTATACCATAACCCAAAGTTAGTAAGTACTATTTAAGTTTGATTAGAATATTCCAAACTTTTACAATTTTTTTGACATTATGTTCTTGTGATCATTGCTATGGTTAAAACCAAAATTATATGTATTCCTGCTGGTGAAACATATATTCATCATGCATCACTGAATTCAACGTTGACTTAGAAATCACTCATTTTGTTAGTTATATTTTGTGATCTAATTATTGCTTCACAGAAAAAATAAAACACAGCACATCACCCAATCACAAATTGTTAAACCAAGTTATAATAAACATTATATATATTGATATAATTATATTTATATGTATAAATATCACTTTCATTCATAAGAGCTGCATGATTACTCATCCATTACATACAAACATTTATTTTCAAATTGTTTTCTGTACACACATAAAATACTAGAAGAGATAATAACACCAATATGTTGACTATCTGTCATGTTTTGTGCTTGAAATGTTATTATTTACAATTTTTAAAAGGTTAAATGTCATGAAATGTTGTCCATTATGATTTTAAAATATACAATATAAGTAAATGATAAAACAAATTAGAACAATAATAATTCTCTCTTTATTACAATCACCAAAGCTATTCATAAAACCATATTAAAATTTTCAACTATTTCTGATAGTTTCAAAAGTGTTCTTTTTCGAAATTTATAGTCATGTAAATATTGTGCAATCTTTATTTTTTTAAATTCTTTATCACATCATTGAACATTTAAGTATATTTCTTTGGTTAAGTTTTCGCTCTAGTTTAAAACATTATTTCATCCAATTTTATTTATAGGCTATTGGTAGTTTTTGTTCTAGTGTAAACATTGTTTCGTCCAATTAAATGTATAGGCTACGGTACTGGTAGTTTTCACTTTTGGGTATTTCATTACATAATATAATGAAAGGGTCATAGGTGTGACATACATAATATCAATTTGCATGTAGCTGGTACCGTTTTAACCTCTGGCCCCCTTTTCTCGATCATGTTAAATGTCCGCCACCACAAGTTAAATCATTCTTGTTAAAGATTTGTTTGTGGCTAAGATACTAAATGCTCAACCATTTTCTACTTTGGAAGACACTGATAATGGGATGTATTTAATTACAATTGCACGACTTGATGCAAGTAAATGATGCCCATATTTGACATTGAGAGGGAAATATTTTAATTTTACGATTAAAGTGTTAGAAAAATCTAATAGCAAACTTCACGTTTTCTAAAGATTTTTTTCATATTTTTTTTTAACCAACACTGCGATTTATAAGGTTATTATAACTAGAATTATATTAATTTTGAAATAATTTTCACACCACATCTACTATTGTTTGTCTATTCTTAATATCTCGGGTCTTTAATGACCAAGAAAACAAGTATCTTTTAAACAAAGACGTGATTTTATTATTCGTATCTTGTCATTCAAAATAAATCTCGGTGAAAAATACCAACAGCAGTATTTACTAATATCCACTGAGTACTTCTTTCTAAAATGATTGGGTGATTCTTCGGTACGCAACAAATTGGATCAGACACAGCCTTAGGAGGAACTGTCTTCTGCCCAACGTCATAGAAAGAAAGGTAGAGGGAAAGAGGAGCTTAATAAGGAGGGCTCAAATATTAGATGACTTGAAGGAAAGAAGAAAATTCTGGTAGCTCAAAGAGGAGGCAGAGGACAGGGCTTAAGTTCATCGGCAAAAGGAATAGACCTGTCGTAAGACAGAACACCTAATAATAACCGAGTACTGCCACCATTACTTACTATCATACCGTCGAGAGTAGATTTATTTTCATATCTATCTATATTTTTGGAAATTAGTATTTTTTATTGTTGTTATTTACACTACAACACCTTTGTTCAAGGTTCCTCACGCTTCGCTCATATGATCGAACACAATTTACTTCTGGTTTTGTTCTGCTTCGCTTTCCTCCCTTCCGGCGCGGGCTGCGGCCTCTTCAACTCCGGCAGTTCCGGGAGCACCCCGGTGTCCCTCGGCAGGCCCCCTCCCCCTCCTCCTCCTACTCCCCCCTTGCTGCTGCTACTGCTGCTGCTGTACAAAGAACTGCTCA
Organism: Timema poppense; assembly: GCA_902141375.1. Lineage (NCBI taxonomy): Eukaryota > Metazoa > Arthropoda > Insecta > Phasmatodea > Timematidae > Timema > Timema poppense. The sequence goes on from CABFOV010003082.1 coordinate 44,262, forward strand.
GCCGCTCCCTCATTGTCTTGCTGATGGTCCCTCCTCTCCGCAGGCTGGTGAACCTCCTCATCACCACGCCGGCCGCCGAGCTGGTCGAACCGTTTGCCCGGCGGGTCACCCGTGACAGGGGCCCCGTTAGGCTTGTCTGGTCTGCCCCAGTCTGAGAAATGATTGTAAGAACAGGAAATGATCCGCTTCGGTTGCCGTCACATGATCAGAAGGCGCTATCCTCGCACTAGACTAGACTGCTAAACATGGGGATATCGGAGTACTGAGGGTGGTTTTTCCCACAGGTTTTCCACTCTCTCTCCATGCTAATGCGAGTACACTTCCTTTAAATTCACCCTTCCTAATCCCTAACAAGTTAGTGTAATTAGTACACTGGGTAGTAAGACACATGTTTTGAGAAGGGTTGGGTCAAATAAACCATTTTACAAATTTTTAACTCCAATACAAGTTTTGGAAAGAATAATGAACATAAGAGGAAATAAAAATATGTCAGAGTGGTATAAAATACATCTAATGAGGGTAGATTAGGAAAGAATCCTTAGGAGAGTGAAGGGGAAAGTCTGAAGATAGAATAATGCAAAGGAAAGCAAGGAAGATATGGGAGGAGCAGATAACAGCAAGTGTTAAAGTGAAAGGAGAAGAACGGTTGAAGGACAGAAAGAGATGGAGTCATTTTACTAAACGGAATCAGCCACAGACTTGGAACAATGATGGTGATGATTAATTTATTAAAGGTTTAAATTTGTTGTTATAATGCATTCCTTATAACATGCTTACATGGAGTCAAGTGTTAAATTAATTAAATTGGATAGCAAGATTATATACCGGTACCCAACTATTACAAAATAAGGGCAGACTTTAAACGGCTTACTTTTTTATCCGAACTGTGGACACAGTTCAAGGTCGTTACAGTGAATTCTATATCCTCCGCCTCAGAGTTGGCTGTGAACAGTCATAGATAAACATAGAGGTTAAAAATAGAGACACGGGGTCATGTGGGGGATACCAAACAAGGCACCTGATTGGTTTGATTTACCATTAATTATTTTTCTCAAGTATGCCAACAACCTCTGACCAGAGAGTGACTATTTAAGATAAATAGTAGAGATGAGAAGGGCTTAAAAATAAGTGCAACCCCCATTGACATTGAAAGAGGATGGGAAAAAAACGGGCCAAACATCACAGTGTGAAAATTAACTCTAATGTGTCTGACAGGGATTTGAATCTCTGGCTTCCTCGTCAACTGCAATGAGAGTCCTAACACTTGAATCACTCAACTAATGTTGACGGTTGACTGCATTTCTTAAGCACTCATGTTTTATTATCTTTTAATCCATTTTAAATAATGTTACTATTTGTCTATGTGTAACTCTTGTTGTTAAGGTATATTCTTCCTGTTTAGTGTAGCTTAGTTAGGAAAGTTTTTAAGGCATGTAATAGAATATAATAATATATTTTAAATACCCACGTTTAATAACCGATAAAAAAGATTAAATAATGTCACAAATCAAATATTAAATTTTAGTATTCATTATTTGGATTAAAATTTATTTCAGGTCAGGGAAAAAAGAGGTGGATTAAAATAAATGTATTTATATGAATATGAATTTTAAAATATTTTTTTAAAGTGGATTTTAATTAATATTCAATGTTGGTTTTGTTCTGAAATATGTACATATCACCCGTCCCTCTCATTAATTTAAATTGAGATAAGTCACAACAAAGTAGGTGTCGTTACCCCTTCCCCCCCTGTGTGAAAATCTATCTGGGATGGGTTAGGTGGCGTCAAATAATTGTGTGGATTCTCTCTAGTCATCTATTGAATAGGAACTAGATGATGTATAAAGTGTGATGTGGTTGAACAAGTTATGTTAGAGAACTTGAGAAAGTTCCTAGCTACTGTGAGTGGACTTACATACCAACAGTCCACTTCCTTACCTAGACTTTATGTTAGTATGTCTCTAAGCGTAATGATGGCTTACAACAACGCTTCGACTATACTGCGACTCGAGGCTCGGCTAGGCTCTTGAGAGGTTTGGTGGGCCCAATCTCCCCCGTGTAATGCAGGAACGGCCGCACTCAGAATATTTTTACAGACTGGTCATACATCAGGCAGTTGTATTATACCCAACAATAGAAGACGGACCCCTTAATTTGACTCTCTAGACTTTCCCCTGCTGACGACATGGCTACATATCAGTTTATCGATACACAAAATGTAGTGTCAGTCTGGCCTGTTAACTCCTCGGCAGGTTTGTCGATACACAACTGTATTGCCAGTCGAAATTGTGAACTCTACAGGTTTGTCGATACACAACTGTATTGTCAGTCACAAATTGTGAACTCTACAGGTCTGTTGATATAGAAATGTATTGTCAGTCCCACCTGTAAACTCCTCGACAGGTTTGTCGATCGTATCGTGGTCGATCCAAGTCAGCCCCATCTCCACCTTCTCAGCCAGGTCCTGCCAATGTTTCCTGTTCTCCACGCAGCCGTCGTACAAGGCCTTGATCCACGGGAACGTCTCGGACAGCACCTGCACAGCACACAGTTCATTCATGACGTCCCTCGTGACAACATAAATGGTGGAAAGAGCGTTGAGTTTTGGGCTCTTGGAGGAAAACTGACTTGGTGCCGAAAGGAAAAATTACTCTCACTAGACTCGATCAGTGTTCAAACCCTAATCTCCCCCGTCATCAGCAGGCCATTAGGTCATTGTAACTGGTGATCCAGAATGTTGAATTTAGAGGAAGTGTACCCGAATTTGCGCAGAGGTAAAGGGGGAAGACCATTTTTGTAAAAACCACTCTCAATACACTGGACCAAGATTCAAATCCTGAGTTCCCCATAATCGGCAGTTCAGATGTTGTGAGTACAGTGCCTAAGACCATTCGACCACAGGTGTGAGTTACATTACTATTGTCTTCTTATTATTATTTTTTGCGTCGTGTCTTACTACCCATTAAAGTTACACACTTATGTACTAATTACACTCATGGTTTTAGGGAATAGGAATTTTATATTAATAGGAAGTGTACCAGTATTTGCGTGGAGGGAGAGTGGAAAACCACCCTCTGTAAACCCGACCGGGATTCGAACCTTGATCTCCCCGTCATCGATGGTATAGTATATTTCAAAAGTAGCGTGTTAGACCATGGGGCGACCGAAGAGGGTTATGTCACTATTGTCATTCCATGAAAACCACATTTTTTTTTCTCCTTACAGGTATACCACCTTCCACTCACCTTATACAGAGGAAGACAAATGACGTCAATGAAGCCCACCTGCATCTGAGGAAGCTCGTCCTTCCTCTCTCTGTCCATCATCGCCTGAAATTCATCAACCAGCTTATTTAGGTTCACGTGACTAGGATTAGATGAGATTAAGGGCCATATTTCTAGTCTGGATTCAGACGCTAGACAAACCCCGTATTACTAACCGTTTTGGTTATATGCTTATATACTAATTACATCCATGTGTAAGATATTAGAGAGTTTTAATTAAGATGAAATTCACCCGTATTTGCGTAGAAGGAGAGTGTAAAACCATTTAGGGGGGGGGGAAACTTCAGTGCACCCGACTGGGATGGAACCCTGATATCCCCGTCTTCGGCAGTCTAATCTAACACGAGATTAGCGCGTTAGACCATGAAGCCATCAAAACGAGTCCCTTCTTTTTAATGATAATATTATTTTTCGTCACTATTGAATGGAAATTCATGTTAGATCAACTAGTTACCGACTCCTTCTTTTCGACCATTCAACCACCGCAGTGGGTAAATAAAACCATTGATCTCCTAACAGAGTGTGCGGGTAGTGTATAGAAGAGAGCTGACCAGAGGGAGAGAATGATCCATCAACCAACCCACCACAGGTTGTTGGTTTAGCTGCAGTTTCTCAAGGTCTCCCTGATCGAAGAACTCGTCAGCCACCAGTTTGGCGATCTTGTGCTGGACCTCCCAAGGCTTGGCGATGGCGCTGACGTCGCAGGCCGTCATCATCATCCCGCAGAGCACTGAAACAAACGGCAAGAGATCCGTCAACACACCCTTTTGACTCGACTGAATTTTTCATGGGAAGGGCCTTCATTATCTGACCGCTAAAAAAAAAATTACCTACAGTAGTCCTATGGCATCTTTGGTGCTGACTGACAGCTCACAGCTGAAAGTGACAGCTGCTAAACACATGTTCTTTTTTGCAGATCATATGGTTCAACGTAGGAATACGTAATTTGGTCCGGTAACTTTTTAAAGCTGTCAACTGTCAGCTGTCACTCAGCACCAAAGAAGCCATGGGACTACTGTGGATCGAATTTAAAGTATTCGTCCGTCAGGTACCAGTTGAAATGGTCTACTCTAAGAAGTAACTCTCTCGATAGATTGGACTATCAATGACATGGATATCGGAGGTTCAAATCCCGGTCGGGAGGTTGAGTTTCAATAAGTTTTTTCCTTCCAAGCAAAAGGGGGTATTCGTCCTGTAAATTCAACTTGCCTCATCCCTAATAAACTTGCGTTATTACTACATTATTCCTTTAAATTGATGTGAAGTAATAATCATTAATCTCTATCAAAAGTGACAGCTATAGATTATATGAAATGATGAATGAATACGTGTAAGTAGCCCTATTAAATTGTATAAGTATCAGATAACGCTCTTCTAACGAAAATCGGACTATACCACTGCAAGGACTACAGTAAAATGGATCAGTAGACACTCACGTTCCTTCTGAGGCTCGCTCTGCCAGTCGAACTCTCCGTTCTCGACGACCTCCATGAAGCTGCTCTTCTTCTTGAAATACATGGCGAGGTCTGTCGAGATAATGGCGTTCTCCACAGTCTTCATCACTGACCTGTAGTCCTCTGTCGACAACGACTGAAACAAGGATCATCATGGACCTGTAGTATTCTGTCGACGACTGAAACAAGGATAGTCATAGACATACATAAAGGAAATCATCATGGAGTTGTAGTATTCTGTCGACGACTGAAATAAGGATAGCCATAGACATACATAAAGGAAATCATAATGGAGCTGTAGTATTCTGTCGACGACTGAAATAAGGATAGTCATAGACATACATCGAGGAAATCATCAAGGAGCTGTAGTATTCTGTCGACGACTGAAATAAGGATAGTCATAGACATACATCGAAGAAATCATCATGGAGCTGTAGTATTAGATGGCTGAAACAAGGGCAGTCATAGACATACATTGAGGTGACCATCATTGACCTGTAGTCCTGTATCGACAATGACTGAAACATGAGGTAGTGATAGACGTATACTCCATTCAACATGCAAGGTAAAAGTTATACCTTTACCAATTATACTATGGCGTTATCTTATAATTTGCACCATAGTAGAATCCATCAAGGTAAGCTTTCGGGATAAATGGAGTGTGCATATATTTACCTCTTGAAGCAGACAAATTCGATCAATGTTCATGAATCTACGAGACTGTGTTTGGTTTTTCCCAAAAATTGTGGTTTCTGAACCCCCCTGTTGGACGTGGTATGGAAATTAAAACTCTCTATATTCGTGAGACGTATCGATAGTTGCTCCCCCAGAAAATGTTTCTGACGCGCACCTGGAAGATGTTGTTCCCCTCGCTGTTGAGGATCATGACACACTGGTCGAAGTGATGGTGTTCCATGGTGCTCGTGGAATACAAGATGGCGAGAGGAGACTCTGTCTTGGTCTGGAAGGCGTTGTTGGTCCCCCTATGGTCCAAGTCGTGACACAGGCACGCCACCAACAGACCTAGCACCTGAAGAACGGGGGGCAAGACACC